>PVJO010011989.1:0-57432 GCA_004026905.1 Hystrix cristata | reverse complement strand
AAAAAATAAAATTAAAAGTATAAAACTTTCTATAGTTACTGAAAGGGTTACCATTTCAGAACTTTTCCTTAGTATTGGAATTTTCTAAGATTTTATTTAAATACAGAGTAACAGGCATCATAAGTGAAATAAACCAGACAAAACTATCTTATATTTGGATGCACAAGTCTAGAAATCTAATGTAGAATGTCAGGGCTACAATTAATAAAATCGTAACATATCTAGGATTTCTACCAAATGAGTAGATTTTAGTTGCTCTTCCCACATACAGAAAAGATAACTATGTATGGTGATTTGTATGTTCACTAAAATAACCATATACGTGAAACTTTTAGCATCATGTTTTATTAAAACAAATACGTAAAATAAAATATAAATATATACAATGGGCCCACACAATAAAATTTAATTTTTAAATAATAAATGAATAAATAAGATAGACAGCAGGCATAAAATAACAAATTGAGACACAGGACAGGTAGCTTCAAATTTCATCTTTAGTAGGCAAATCACTAAGTGACACAGGCCACTTAGCAATTCTTATAAATGCCAATTATCTTTTGTTGTGAACACTGGATATGTTGCTGATTTTCTTTATTATGAGTTGCATTTCACCAAGGTAGAAGTTGAACTTGCTGCTCTGTAGTTGCTTAGAAATACAAGATGGGTGTGAAGACTTTTACTCATCCAAGGATGATTGGAAGAAAGTAGCAGGAGAGTGGTAGCACTGAGCAGTTCTGACATGGCTAGAGAGGATGGTGCAACACTGTAGAGAATTGGAGAATTCTCAGGGAGCAGTGCCAGAACCCACTGACATCATGGAAAGCCTGGCGATGTGTGTTTACTGTTTAGCTTGTGTAGTGGAAATGCAAAGCATCTATGATCAGCACACGGTGTGATCTGGGTGTTCTAAACTGCATGGCTTCCAAGTCAGATTCTCTGTTCCTCCTAGAACTTGTGTGAATTATTAGTCTTCTCTATATATCTTTCTTATCCCAGTTTGTTAGACTAGGTCCTGATATTTATAAATAAGAACTCTAAGTGCAGAGTAAGGAATGTGCGGTTTCTTATGCCTGTAGGCTATCATCCAAATTCCAAATGCCAATGACAGATCGATATCTAAGCCAAGGAAGCTCAGTATAACCCAGTAGTGAGGGTTGGGAACATGCTGATGAATCAGAGAGGGCACAGCCATATCCAGTTGCAGGTGTCATGAATACTCTGCCTTGGTGGTACTAGGTTTTCTGATTTATGAAGGAAATTGGACATATATTTTATTGTTTGAAGTCATCCAACTCCATAAATGTTGACGATCCAGTAAAGATGTTTTAAGTAATAATGAAATCAAAGAAAAACTACCTATATTCTTGCTGAGGCCTGTGAGCTTCCAGTTTATACATTTAATTTTATTTCTCAAGCCTCTCCCTTTCTCTGGAAAATTGAGTAATAAGAACCTGACAATCATCCCATCTACTAGCAGCAGACAGTGAACAGAGAGACAAGGCAACAAGGGAGAGCGAAGAATCAAACACGGAGTCAGGGACACAGAGGAAGGGTACGCTTCATACTAGAAGTGAAACTTCAATTTTCATGTAGATCAGACTAGACATTTTTAAACATGAAAATGAAGTCTGTATCATTCGAAACTAAACTAAACATGAAAGTATAAAAATAACAATAATAAATCCCTAGAAGTCCCTCAAACACACACACACACACACACATACACACACACACACACACGTAAGACTGGAAAGATACATATTATATATAATATTATATATACACAAAATACATTTGTGTATACATGTGACGAGTGGAAATATTATATATTATATTGTATATACAAACATATTACCCATATATGTGGAGAAACTGGAAACTGAAAACATATAGTATATAATATCACATATACACACAATATATACACTATATATACCTATATGCACATTAAATACATGCACATAAACTATATGCCAAAAGAATCTATATTTGCTAGGTTAATTATCATGCATACAGAAGTACACAATTCAAAACAAAACATGTTACTGGAAGAACAACTTATTTATAATCATCATTCCTAAGCAGATAAAATGTGCATACTATTCAGTAAACCTATCTCCAGTCCTCTGTGCTGAAACAGAAGAATAAGGAAGTAAGTTCAGTTGCTAAAGTCATAAACATCCCGCAACAGAGCCAAGGCAGGTCTACAATGATGGCGCTGCAGTTTGCCATATACTCTTTAAAGAATAAGACGTTGGGAGGAAACACACATTTGTGTTTCAAGCTTAATGATTTCTAACAAAGAATATGAATTTAAACTACCTGTGTGCAATACACTGACATATATGCATGCATAAGCAAGGCCTTATGTTTGATTTATCTCTGTCTTAATAAACCATATCTTACTGTTACCCTAAATATAACAAAAAGCATTTCAATACTAGATTCCTGCTATATAAATTTGAAAATATTTTTAGACAGAACATTTCTTGTTGAGAAGATTTCAGAAATTTTCAGCAATGTACTTTTGTTACATTTCTATGTCAACATTTTCATGTGCCTGTCACATACTTTCCTGTGGATTATCTTCTAGATGATGGGAAGCAATTTGCAGCTACACACTTTCTACACATTTGTATATAAGATACCGCATATATGACCAACGGCCTGCGACTGCTACTTAAGTCATTTTATCACACAAGTATCCCATATTGCCCACATCATTAACACCCCTACATCAGCCATCCCCCAGACTCATTATTGTCATGGAAATGCTATCATTTCATTTAAAATTATGTATTTTATACATTTTCCCAAATTTCTAAAATTTAGAAAAATGCCGTAATTAAAAAATCAGAAAACTTATTCAAGACATGTGTCACAAATCATACTTAATGATGATTTGTTGCTGCCAGTAGAGTGGCAATAACAAAAGCCATAAAATGAGCATAAAGTATATAGTTAAAACTGGTTTGAAATAACTTCAAACAATTCATTTAGCCCAAGAAGCCTCAGTATTCCTATTTGCAATGTTCGTAATAATATCAGTTTCATTAAATTGCTGATATGATGAAAAATTGATTCATATTAAAAGGTTAATAAGTGTCACTGGATTTTTGTTCCTTTGTTTTTATTTCAGATCTTCTAAGTGACAATTGTCCCCTATACTGCCCAAGTTTTCATCTAAAATCATGGTTTCTTGAACAAAGACTATGAAACTGTTTATGGTGTTGTAATGTATTCCCACAGTGCTTTCCAACACTGCTCCGACCATTTATTTTCCTCCTATTTATTGATTTGTGAGAAAGCTTGTTTCTCTGATTTTTTTTCCGTAGCAAGGAATTATCATTAAAAATTACTTTTCTACATTGATAAGCAAGAAATATTTGTGAATCATATATCGGTTTATGGTTCTTTTCTCTTGCCTAGTTGAAATTATTTTTAATATGCTTAAAAATCATGACACTCTTCCTATCTACTGTAGAGTTTTGAATTGTATTTTTATGTTCAAAAATACTGTTGTTTGATAAATCAAAAGGGCAAAATTAAAAAATGTGTGCCATATAATTGCAATTTTGTAAAAACAACTAGTCCTGGAAAAATATTAGAAGCAAGCAGAATTGCATTCTATTTTTCCTTAAATATCTATATATTAAATTTCCTTTAACTATTTTCCATTTATGTAACATTTCAATTAAAAGAACTTATATGAAACTAAAAATTAAATGCTGATGAATATTGGTTTCTACATTTTGCACAGGACATTTGTAAAATACTTTGTAAACTACAAAGTTCTTTAACAGTGCCAGTTTTTACATCATTATTACTACTAATATTAATAATACTAACAAAATATTTTGCTGCCAGAATAGCCACTAAATAATCATGATGAAAACCTGAGATTGTAAACAATTCTAAGAAAAAAATGCTACTTGAAGATTGCTTGGAAATGAAATCCATAAGTATATAAATATACAATTGAGTTATGAGATAATTATATGTAAATAATCACTTATTCTAATACAGAATATTAAGCATGCTTTAAGATGCTTGGGTAAGTAGCCAAAGGAGTACATTTCAAGATATTTGAAAACATTTAAATACTGAAATATTAATTTTTTTGCATTCTTTCTAAAAATGTGCATGCTAATGATATACTCATATTTAAATCTTCCCTTTGCAATCTCAGATATTACTACAGAATGATCAGTCTTTTTCTGTATGCAACCAAAGGGACCGGAACTTATATTTTTTTTTCCAAATTTTTGGAAATGTCACATAGGCAAATCATTTGCTCAAAATAAATTTGAAGGCATATATAGGTTTAATTGTACAATTGATTTTCTCAAAATGTTCCCCCTCTCTTTACTTCTACTCTAATCCCCACCCCAACCCATCTTAGTTACTTTCTTTTTTCAGGGACAAATCACTCAGTGCCCACAGGAGACGTTTCTTTGGTTCATGGGTTTAGTCCATGACTGACCAGCTGCAAGCCAAAAGAAGTGGGCACATGGGCATAGTGGAGGCAAAAGCGCTCAACCTACCGCAGCCAGGAAGCAGAGAGAGGAGGGAGGGGCTGGGCGGTAGACACCTACACCCTTCCAGGTCAGGCTTACAGGGATCCGGTTCTTTAACCCTGCTTCTTAACAGCACATCCGGCTAGGAATTCATCGGTGGACTACCCCACCATTGATTACAGGGATCCCGCGATCCAATCACCTTCCCAAAGTCCCACCTCTGAACACGAGGTTTTGCGGGGACATTTTAGATCTAAACCACAAGACCTTCTACAACTGTTTTATAGGAATATTTAAATTGTGTGAATTCATATCTTTCAGAATCCTTGTAGCTTGAGGGAGGGAGGACTTCTGGCAGGACAGAAAGTAGAGATCCTGGGGCGGCGGGGAGCAGTACAAGGAAGTACACGCGTATTAGTGTTACTACTGTGCATTCATTGCTGCTCTCAAAACTGAGACTGCAGTGTAAGTAACCCTGTACATTAGTTCTTTATCACTATAATAAAATACCTGAGAAAACTGACTTAATGAATTTCGGCCCATCGTCTCTTAGCACAATTGCTTTAGGCCTGGGCTGTGGCAGCAGCTCATGCCAGAGGAAAACTACTCAGGGCAACCAGGAAGGAAAGAGGAAGAGGGAAGGAGGAAGACGGGGGGGGGCAGCGAGGGGAGGAGAGAGAGAGAGAGAGAACAGAAGGTGCAGGGGTAGACTCAAATTTCTCCCACCTCCAGTAGCCCATTCATGTATCCGTCAGTGGATTACTAACTGATGGTTCTAGAGGCTTCACCACCTAATCACTTCCCAAAGACTGCACCTCTGAAGACTGCTAATTTGGGGACCAAGGCTGCAAGACAGGAGTTTTTGGAAGACATACAAAATGCAAACCACAACAACCTGTGTGAACCTAGTCGGAACTATAATTCCGGGATTATTTTAGGATGATTGAACCCTTTTCATGCTTACAGAGGTTGAGTGTGCATTGTATAAAGAAAACAGATCGAGCTTCCAGCAGCATTCTTGTCCCATACTTTCTGGGGAAACTTGACTTTTTTTAGTTATTCCATTATGCATAAGAAGCTCATATATTCTGACAAGAATGCACTAAAAATGCAAAAAAAAAAAAAAAAAAACCTCAAATTTTCGTATTCCACACCCGAATTTTTTTCTAAAGATGGCTTTTCCCTTGAGCAAGTTTATGAACTTGAAATGGTTGGGATGGAGACAGTCCAATTCTAATTAGCAGCATAAAACTTCGTTAACTCTTTCTTGAATGAAGTCTTTGTAATTCTTTATGTGATACATTTCCTAGATAATATTACTGAAAAATCCTTAGAGAGTTCAATGATTTTGGTTCTGGTCAACTGTGTAAATAATTAATAAGCAGGGCCTCAAATTCATAGATCTATTTTCATATAAAAATAAAGCATTTGTTCTTAGTACCAGTTTAATCATATACAAGGAATAAATTTTTTTAATTTTTATTTTTTTACCAAGAATATGTATTAGCAATAAATATCTTTAAAAGCTACATAAATTGACTTTTTTTGTATATGCTGTATAAAGTTAAGCATATGTTATGGCTTGCATCTAAATGGCCCCCCAAAGCCTCACATGGTCATAGGTGGGGAGCTTCAAAGGTGGCTGGATTAGGGTGTGTGAATGTGTGTTAAAAGTGTGATGCTGGGATTAGGGGTGCGGATAATGGAAGCCCCATCATGGGTGTGAGTGGCACCAATCAATAGGTTTATAGTTTGTATAGAATATAAAGGGATAGAGGGGAGGCAGGCTTGCTGCTGCTGCTGCTTGCTGCCTTCTGCCTGCCCTACCACACCATGGCCTGTTTCTCCTCTATGATGGCTCTCTGCTCGGTGACCCAGTTTTGGAACTAGTCAACAATAGAATGAAACAGCTACAAATTGTGAGCTAAACCATTCTTCTTTTACTTCTGGTTTTGGGTATTTTCTCTCAACACCAAGGAAGGTAACTTAGGATATATGCATCCTGCCTCCAGAATGAATGTTTATCATCATATGCAGAAGGAAAATATTACTTGGAACAACATCAAAAAATAGCAGGAAGAACAGCAAGGAAAATAAACCTTGCTCAAATTGCAAGACTATAACAAGTGACCTGCTGCAAGTGTACATAGGTATACATAGAAAAGATAATAGAGAAGAAATGTTACAAGGCTAATAGTCTGCAATCTAAGATGTGAAATAGGTATTTTCTAATATTTTTAATGACCTTAGTCAAAATGTGTGAAAACCTCCAGATACATGTTCTACCCTCAAATATCTTTTATATTTAACATTGATACATTTGAAGTAGGTGAAAAATACTGTTAATACTGAGATATCATCTTTTACTTAATTTGTCAAGACACACACACATGCACACATATAATGCACATAGCAAACAAAACAGTGACAGAATCATTATAAGATTCAAATTAATCAACATAAAAATTATCGTTTGGGGATTTTTCTATCCTTTCAGTTATTGTTTTTCTACTTGAGCTTGTCACCTTCTATAGCACTCAAATCTTTGTTTTGAACATAATTACAGTGAGTTACAATAGTAATATATTCTTTAGAAGCAATTCTTGGTTCTTGAGTTTTAAGTATTTTATTTGAAATAAAAGCTCCAGTTAACTTAATCATTGAAGTTATAAATTCATCTTGATCATAATGTATTATATGTAACCCTATCTATTCAAAAGAGTAGTAGCAGAGGAATTTACTTTTTATATTATATTGCACTTGCTAATATATCATTTATAATATTTTTCATATGCTTAATGCTGAAGTCTAAAACTACACAGATATTTTTGTTGTTGTCCTGGAAAACTTATACATGACTTCATTATCCTAGTGGACAAAAAAATATCAAATCTAATAATTTAATAAATACTATTGTATTTCAACTATGCTTATTTTCTATTTAATTTATAAACCTGAAAAAGCTACATAGGGAATTTCTTGTGGACTTTTCCTGTTGTGGTCATAAGGGAGTTATTAAAATGGTGTTTATATAATTTTTATCAGGATCACAATCTTCTGTAATACTTAGAAAAAGGAGAAATCGTGTCTTGTTCTACCTTGGGATGCATATTCCTTAGTTTAAATAGTATCTCAGTAACCATGTTAAATCTTCTGTCTGATGACTAATATGTGTGTATATACATTCATGTGCCATTTTATAAAAATTGTATGTGACTAGCTTTTTGGCAAATTTATTAGTACATATTTGTAGTAATAATGTTTGCATTCTTGGTAGGGATTTAACACATGTACATAATACATCTTAATCCTTGTTTTTAGTCTTCTCTCCCTTCTCTCCTTCCCTTCTTCATCCATCTTTTAAACCCCTTCCTATTTTTTGTACATTTTACATTACATAATATTTACATTCCTAGCATGGAGTTGGTACATGAACATGACACATCTTAATTCCTTTCTTCATCCCCTTTCCCTCCTCTTCCTTCCTCTAGCTCTTGACCTGCTTCCCACTGGAGAAAGATCTTTCTCCCTACTTCCTATTATGTATCTTTTATTTTGCTCTTTATTTATAATTTGGGGTTCTCATATAAGAGAAATCATGTAGTATTTAATCTTGTGCATTGATATATTTCACTTAACATTATAGTCTCAAGGTACATTTATTTTCCTACAGAAGACCAAAGTTCATCCTTCTTCATGACAGAGTAATATTCTATTGTGTATAAGTATTACATTTTCTTTACCCATTCTTCTGTTGATGGACATTTAGCTTTGGACACTTAACTATTATAAGTTGTGCTGTTATAAACATGCACATTCATATATCGTTGTAATATGATGTCATTAACTCTTTCAGAAAGATATCCAGAAGGGGACTAGAGGAGTCAATGGAATTTCTAGTTTCAGTGTTTATTTTTTTCTATTTTTTTTTTCTAGTTTCAGTCTTTTGAAGAATCTCCACACTAATCTCCAAAGTGGTTGTACTAGTTTACATTCCCATAAATAACAGAAGGGTTGCTTTTTCCTTGCAGCCTCACCATCATTTTTTAATGTTTGATTGTTTGTTTTTTTTTTTTTTTAATGGTGCCGGGGATCGAACTCAGAGCCTTGTGCTTGCTGTGCAAGCACTTTAACCACTGAGCTAAATCCTCAGCCCCAATGTTTGATTTCTTGATCATGATCCTTTTTTTCTGGGGAAATGAAAACCTAGTGTTGTTTGGATTAGTATTTCTCTAATGCCCAGAGATGTTGAACATTTCTTCTTGTATTTATTAGCCATTTTTACTTCTTCTGTGAAGTGTGTATTCATTTTACTTGCCCATTTTTTTGGTTGGGCCTTTATCTTGGTGATATAATTTTTGGGTGTTTTTAAGTCCTCTATCTGAGATACAGTTGACAAAATTTTTTTCTTATTCTGTGGATTGTCTTTTTACTGGGCTGGTTGTTTCTTTTTCTGTGCAGAACTGTGCTGACACGATCCCGCATGTTGATGTCAGCACTCTGCTCTGCGCAGTCGGAGTTCTGCTCGTAATACCTCACACAAAAGTCAAGAGTCTTTGCCAGCAGCGATGGAAATTACTGGATTTATTTAGCGACATGTGTGAGTGCGCCTGCACAGAATTATGAAATCCCCGAAGACATTTCTAAATCTAGAATTTCAGGAATCCAATGTTGAATTTACAAATAGTCCTTCCTGAGGGCAATATGAGAAGAAAAACTTCAAACTTGAGTGAGGCTCCAAATCTATGAAAACTGTAAAAACTCGCCATAACAACAACACTATAAAGCAAAAGAAACTAAAACGTGTGGAAGCACAGACAACTCGTGGCTGGGCTCTGGGGTCCCTCTGTCACAAGTTGCTCAATTCCTTTTGGGTAGTACTCTTGAGGCTCAGCCCATGTTAATACTGAGAGAGAAAAGCGCCAGTTCAGGTTGGCCCACGGCGATGTAGCCCAGGCTGGCCTAGAAGTTGTGGCTATCCTCCTGCCTCAGCCTCCTGAGTGCTGAGGTAGCAGAGGTGAGCCACGAAGCTTGGCTCCTGTGACAGACTTGAGCAACTGCTGTGCAGTGGTACAGTTGGTGGAGGGGTGAGGGGGTGGTCTGCCCCAGGAGGCACATTTTTTGGGGTGGCATTATTGGCCAAAAGGAAAATTATATTGTGATAGTGTACTCCATTTAGATATGTTGGAGGGTGACAAATTGAAGGACAGGCCTGAGGGTCAGGAACTCTAGCTGTGGCACTGCCGCTCTATGTTTTTCCTTAAATCTATGTCTTGATTTTAATTAATTTAGTCTTATTGTAATACACATAGTCATACACGATGTTTTGATATATGGATATGATACCCTGTGGAACGATTAGGTCAAGCATCACTGTGTCTTTTGTCAAAAGACAAAAAATAAAAAGTGCTGGTGAGGAGATAGAGCAAAGGGAACCCTCCATACTGTTGGTGGAGATGTAAATTAGTACTGCTATTCACAGTATGATGGTTTAAAAAAAAAAAAAAAAAACTACACAGGGAATCATCATATTGTCCAGCAATCCTACTTCTGTGTTTCTTTTAAAAATCACTCTATCAAATAGATGTCTGCACTCTGATGTTCATTGCAACACTCATGACAATAGCCAGGATGTAGAGTCAGCCTACGTGTCCATCAACCAAAGAGTGGATAAAGGTGCTACTTCTTTATCAAACACAACTTTAACAGTACCAGTATTTCTTCCTCCCGAGAGAATGTATTAAGTAACCAATCACAGATTAATTTCATCTTCTGACATCCTCATCATTCACCCACCTCGTGAATCATTTTTGGAGTAATTCCTCACTTCCTCAAGCCTTCCCTAAAATCATTAACACGGGCCTTGGTTCTGTAACAACACCTCTTTGGTGCCCGCTCATCACGCACTTCATGACTCACCGATATTCTGTCCTCTTTCCGTGCAATTAGTAACCACAGCTTGTTCAATTGGTAATCCACCTTGAAAGAACTGAGGGGACAAAATCATCAAATAGACATTTTTATTTACCAGTGGATCAAACAGATTTACTATTTAATAATACTCTTGCACTTTCTTTCTCATCGTATATGTGAGGGTTCCAAAATCCTAACATTTACTTACTTTGTTTGAGTAGATATTGCATCATTCTTACATAAATGCTGACTAGGTTGATACGTGACATATTTACAATGTAAATATGCAAAATTAACCATCTTTGTTACAGTTAGGAAAAAAAACTAGATTACTGTCTATATGTGGCATATCAACCTAAATATGTAGCAAAGAGTTGTTAAGCATATATTTGATAATTTAGAAAATTCAGCAAAAATAGCTGGAATTTATTAGCACTACTGAGATAACTCAAAATATTAACCAGGTAAAAAGCAAACATTCAAAAAATTATTCGACAGATATAAGAAAAAAGAAAATACAACAATATTCTCGTATGTAACAACAATGACAACAATAACAACAAACAACAAAGCAACAAAATGACTAAGAAGAAAAAATATTAGGAAAAACTTTGATAAAAGCTTTAAATTAATTTGATTCCCATATTCTCATAAGTATTAAATGGAGATACATGTGTATGGAACATTGATTCTTCTTGGGTTAATTTATTAATTTTGCTCAGTGATTTTTTGTTTGGTGAAAGTTGATCATTGAATTCCTTCCTGAAGAAAGGCTCACAAAACAGTATTGTAAGTATTTTCATACATTCCACAGTTTGGTTCTTGCTCTGCTTTCATACTGTAAGCACTATTTGACTTGATACAAAACACACAGCTCATATTATTTCCTTGAAGTATTATGAGTGTTCTATCCTGTTTGATTGTTTATTGGAAGTGCAGGGAGGAGATTCTGATATTGTTGCCTGTAGGTTCATCCTAAGTCTGAACAGCATTTTCGATTTTGTAAATTTTATCCTTAAAATAAGGAAATATCTCGACTAGAAAAATCACAATGAAAAACTATGCATCTGATAGGAGAGCTGCTCTAAAGGACATTCTTCTCTTAATGTACCTGCAGCTTTACAGGATTCCAACAAGAGCTCACACAATCGAAGCACTCAGAGGGTGTCGATGCAACACATGTTTGGTTTCCTTCTATCCAGATATTTGCAATGAAAGAACATTATCAAAAGAATCCTAGTCATTAAATTTTGAACATAAGCTCCAAATTCTGGCAGTATCATCATGTAAAATGTCTTTAAATAAAATATAGCTACGACGAATATTTCTTTTGTAGCAAATAAATTATTTGTGTAGCAACACACGTTCCAATTAAAAATTAAAGTTTCTTGTTAGGAACATCTGCTTATGTAGACAAATCAAAAGGCCAGTTGATATCTAACTCAAGAGTTTGAAAAAACTCAAGGGTTAATCAGGAAATTAGCCAAAATGCACAAACTGTCATTATAAACAACTATTTTAATGTGTAAACAGATCAGTTTTTAAGTCATAATTTCCATATGTAACAAGGATGCAAGGCCACCTTTATAGCATTGCAGTGACTATCCTATTGGACTTCCTTAATGATGTTTTTATAATTCAGCCCACACACAGCCAGAGGAATTATAGTGCTAAAACATCGTTTTGCATAGCAATCACTTGCTCAGAAAATACTTTCTTGATAAAAGTCCAGTGTTTAACAGTTTAATATACTCCTTAGTATAAGATACCAATCTGTTCCACCAAGTATATCTTGCATTACTTTTCCTTTAGATTATACGTTTTTAAAAGATCTAATCATTATTCAGGAAACATATGAAATATGATTCTGTTTTTACTTATATCCTTTCTTATCCTAAATTATCCTTTAAGATTTCATGCTATATCCTCATTTTACTCTCCTTGTAAATATCCATCATTTTGTTGAACAAAGAGTACAAACTCCACAACTTCTGTGCAACTGGCCAAATTGCTTCACCCTTCTTTCAAATTCTGCAAATTCTGTTGAAATGGAGACAAATGGACACTGGGTTTGGAAGAGAAATAAGAAAGAGTAGGGGATACATAAAATTATAGCTGAGCTTTAATTTAAAACATATCATGTTTTAAAATTTAAGATGAAAGAAATGTAAAAGAAAAGTTCCATTACTTGGGGGTTGGGGATTTATTTAACTCAGTGGCATAGTGTTTGCCTAGGTATTAAAAGACCCTGAATTCAATCCCCAGCACCCCCCAAAAGAAGTTCCATTACTTGACATTTTTAATTTAGTACTATATTAATTAAATTACTACCAAATTGTGCTTAAGTTAAGAATTCAAAGATGTTTATATTAAGAAATTCATTATTATATTTTATCACTTCAATAGTTCAAATGATAAATTAGTTATCTTTAGAGATACCAAAAAAGTTGATACACATCCAAAATAATTTCCTATAACAGTTCTTAGAAAACTAGGAATAGAAGGATACTTCAGCAGAATTTATCTCAAAGTAACTGTAGATAACAAAGTCATTGGTGATTTTCTGAAGGTATTTCTGTTTAGTGAGCAAAAGATAAAAATGCTATAAAACCGCTTTCATAAAACATTTTTCTTGAAGAAGAAGGCAGTAATATAAAAATAAAAACAACTATTTAATGTTTCCTGAAGGAGATGATAAACTCAAAACTATTTGCAGGTGATAGAAATTTCTGCTGAGAATTCCAAACAATAGTATTAAAATAGACTGCATAATAAAAATAAACAAACAGAACACAATGGCTTCCCTTTTATTAGCGAACATAGCTACAAAATATAACTTAAAATTATAATTACAATTTAATGAAACTGAAATAAAAATCAGTAAAAAAAAAACAGTAAAAGTTAAAATGGAGAAAAGACCAATGACATAAATAATTTTCAAATACACATTGTCAGCTTAATTTTTAAAAAATAATTACTTTTCTTGGAGAAGAAAAAGAAATTAAAATAATTATGTCCAGTATAGAAATAAAGACCACTCAATTAAGAACAAGCAAAGATTATTTCCTTAAAGCTTTCTACAGAAAGGGAGTCAGCCAACATCATTTGCTTTTTGCCAAGACACAAGATAGGAAGGTAAATACAAGAAAGGAAGACAACAGTATTCCTGATTGGAGGCTATTGGTTGGGGAAGCTGTAAAATAAGTGGACTTGCCAGAAACAGGTCTTCTCATATGGTTGATTAGGGGTAATATTTGGCTCCGTTTGATTGTCCTAAGTTGGAAATTGGGTCAAAAATTAGAAAAGCTCTTCATTATTTGTTAAGTCCTGGTTAACTGGGGACAATTATGAAGTACTGGCTATTGGAGACGAAGTGCTATAAGAGTTACTATTTGACTTACTAGACTTGTGCTAGAGACAGTGTCCTGACTTGGAACATGTCTAACTTGCAGATAGTAGGTGAGTTTCCAGGACAAACTGCTGAACATTGTTGGTGATATAGATAGATATAGATATGGATATAAATATAAGTGTGGGAATAGATATAGACAGATATGTATATGTGTGTATATATATTAACACTTATTGAGCATATATATTTTATATGTTTATGTTTATTTTATTATGTGTATTTTATATAATATTCATGTATAGCATACGCATATATTATCTATACTGCACCAGTGGCATAATATTGGGCCAGGAATTGGACACAAATACAGTAGCAGTCAGTGTGAATAGCCCATTCCAGGAAGACAGTTTGGCATTTTACAAGGAAGGCATTAAGGCTGCGTATATTTTGCTGTAGCAAACTCAAATTGAAACCATACTAAGAAAAAAAAAAGAAAAGAAAAGAAAAGAAACCATACAAAGGCAGGCATTGGTGATGCATATGCTATATTAATTGTAAACTTGTTCAAAGCAATTATTTTTAAGAGGGAAAGCCACTGTCCAGTAATGGAGACAGAAGGAGGAGCGCTGAACAGATTAAGCCAATCTGACGTGAGAATATATTTTACCTATCAAATTCATGATATAAAATTGTTTATTGTTGATAAGATTTCTAAAGAATGTGTATTAACATTATAAGCATGTAAAACAGCAGTAAAAATGCCTTCACATATAAAAGATGAAAAGAGAGAGCAGAAGGGAACAAAAAGAGGGAAGAAGAACGATTAAGATGGATAATGAAAGGAGAGTTGCGTTCTGTGGCTCCCCACAGCTAGAATACATTTTTCATATTTACCACTCCTCTGAGCATTTTACCTGTATCGATTCACTTAATTTTCCTCATAATCTTATAAGAAAGGTTATTTTACAGATGAGGAATCCCAGGCCCAGAGGATTTGAAAATTTGCCAGAATTACTGAACATGTAAATGGTGGAGGTAAGATTTGAATTTCTGTTGTCTGACTCTAGATCCCAGCATTTAATATCCGCCCTTGACTGAGTGTTCTGCAGATGTTTATTAGTGTCATCTTTCTTTAGAGGATAGTTTGTGACAACATGAAATCTTTTCTCATTTCAAATATATGGAGCTGATGCTCGTTCCTTGTGTATTTCCAGTGAATAAGGGCCTCACAAGAAATACATTTTTTGTTTGCTCCAGTGCCTATAGCAAAAATAACAACAGTAGGAATTAAACAGTCTGTGGAAGTTTGTGCATGTGTTTAAAAGACACTGTCCTCTGCACATAGTAAGTACCGAGATTATAATAAAGGATACATAATGGCTAAATAAGTGAATGAATTGATTTATCTATTACTTAAAAAGATAGTAAATTTCCAAACTAGTGACTGGGGGATCACCGTCACATTAAAGTGTTAAATAATTACTTGCATATCTGCTGATTTTTGAAGTACAAATTATTATAATAAATAAAGATACAATAGTCCATACTTATTAAAAGGAAAAACACAGTACTCACTTATGCTGGACTTTTATGTATAAGCTGCCACATTGGCAAACACAGCATGCCTAGCTGTAACATTTTCCTTTATGATAATTTTATTTAATCATAGATATTTTCATGCAATGGTCTGAAGATACATTATCTTTCTCTCAGTTTTGCCATTAATACCAAAAATAACATTCTAAAATACTTTCATGGTATTCTCTGGGGATTATGTAAAGTTTAGAAAAGTATAGCACATGATAAAGTAATTATTCTCAAAAAATGGCAGCCACACATTTCAAAGGGATACCATGCATTCCAAAATAGATTTGTACCATATGTTTAAGTTTGTGACCTTGATAACTTAAGTTAGCTTAATAATTTTAATAAGATATTAATAATATTATGAACTGGTAAAATTTTTTAATTCAAAATCATTTTTCTTATGTTACCTTAAAGAAAACAAGGGAATGAAATATTTAATTATCAGAGTGCTTATACTAAAGATATTATTTAGTATAAAAAAGGGAGTACTCTAACATAAAATTTAAAACATTATGGTAGAAAACAACTTAAATATTCAAATAAAAGGATGCAGTTTAAATACAAAGAAAAGACTTTATTTTTTATGTCAACTTATAAAAATTTTGTCTCATTTTTACAGGATTTTATAACACAAGATTCTTTAAAAGTAATCTTAAAACAAGTCAATCGTGCTAAAAATGGTAAAACAATAATTATTTCACTTAACATAAAAATAACTAGAATAGATTCTACTAGACTCAGCCCACAGACATATTTTTAAAATCTTCTGATTCATAGTTACTATTCCATTCAAGTCTAAATTCCATCTTTCACTTGTGAGTGCTCTCTACAATTATTAGGATGATATGGTACCAGAAAATAATGACCAGCAAGTACTGAGGAATAAAAGTGAAAGAAATTTTTATAATATGTATTTTACTAGAGTTGTGAAACTCTGCTAATATATTTAATAACGACCAGCATTAAAAATTTACTTATGACTTATATATGCAGTGTCTCTGACCCACTGTTTGTGATCCACAGTTTAGAGTCACGGCTTCTCCCATTGATATCCCCAGCACCCCATCCTAGAGAGATACCGCGGCATCCTGCAGCAGGGCGCTTCCTTTGCTTTTCATGGCTAAGGGGTATTTATTAAGGAAAAGTCACACTTAAGGTTCAGTAGCCATAAATACACCATATTATCATTATATCTGAATTTCTCACTGCTTCATTTCTCAGAAATGTAACTAAATAATATTGCATTTTACGTATCTCACTCGTCTGGAGAAAGGGTCTTTCCTTTTCTTCCTTCTTCATATATCCACCCTCCACCACATGTTTGCAGAAGCTACAACAATCACTTTTCTTGAGATTTGGCCATTATGAATCATAAGTTTCTTTAGATCTGTGCAAAATTATTGAGGCAAGTAATTATAAAGTAGGCCATCTTCTAGAAGAGATATTACAAGAAAATACAGGCGATGCTTATAAACCGTTTTAAACCTTCTGTATCCTTCTGAACGAATGGATCTGACGCACCCTGAGAAGCAAGGCCTTGGAAACCGAGTGGTGGCCAAAACCAGCAAACAATGCCGGGAACACAGCGCAGTATACAAAGATATAGCTGGCGTCACTGTCAGAACTCTGACAGGGGCAAGAGCGGGATGGAGAATCAAGTGCCAGTGAATAGTAATATCGTGGACTAAAAGTTCTGAAAGATTATCTGCTAAAACAATTATTTAATGTTTAAAAGGTGACTGGATCGCACATAAAAACTTCATTTGAAGGTATTGCTGGGCTCAGCAGAACTAAGGGACATCACCCACTGACAGGCGCAGAACTTCAGAGAGTGAGGTGCGAATAGTGAGCATCACGCACATGGGAAAGGGGAGGCTGCTCTGACGGCAGACACGAGGCCAAGAGAAACGCTGGAGCCAGAGCAGAGATGGCAGCGGGCACGAGCGACTTCAGCGCAGGCAGGTATCAGCCCTGTCTGTTAGAAGGCAACTTTAAATTCAGGTATCCGGCCATAAGATAAGCGTGAGATTGTAAATATCACCACCACCACCGCAACAATGACAACAGCGAAATCAAGGGAGTCACCTCTGTGGTTGATAGCCACAGAGAAAGTCAAATAAATCGATGTAGACTATCAAGTTCCTTAGTAGTGGAAACATCAGAGTAAGAAATAATACATACAGGATAGTAATGAATAAATAAATAAATAAAAGATTCCAACTCCATAATTATTTCAAATGTCTAGCCACATGACCAAAATTTAAAAGTAACTAAATCTTTCTTATAGACCTAACTGAAGAAATAATTAATTAATTTTGAATTAAAACTGAAGAAAATAATCAAATTGCAACATAGAAAAGTTGGAATATGGAAAAACGTAAAATGGTTTGAGATACATGAAGAGACTGAAAGATTCCGTTAGGTTCATTTATACATTTAAAAATCACTTGTAATATGACATTAATAAACATTGAATTTTCCAGGTATGAAATTATTCCACCTCCTTCAATAAGACAACAGAAAAACAAATAATGGTATTCACATAAAATATACTTGAAAATCAATGAATATTATAACTATACCCCAAAACATGAGATCATAGTAATAGTAAAGAATAAAATTGATCACAAAAGAGTCTGTATAACATTATTTTTATATATTTTAAAAACAAAATAAATCAATGTACTATTTAATGGCACATATGTATGTGATAAATCTATTAAGCAAGAGGATGGTAATCATAGAGCTTTGGAGAGTAGTTGCCTTTGGAATAGGGGCAGAGGAAACAAGGTGAGAGAGGAACATAACTACATGCAAAATAATGTTTAAATTGCATAGATAAGTAGTGCTTTTAGATTTGATCATTTTATTTTTATTTTATGATTTATAACTCACATGTTTCTTATATTCTACTGTGTATATAAACATTATTTTGAACTACCATTCAGAAATCAGTATTTGAGCAATCTAATCAGTTATTTCAGTATACCAGAGCTTAGTCTCCAGCTCTGTCTGTTTGAGATAAGTTCTCAGTAAGTAGCCACACTGGTCTGGAACTTAAGTCCTCTTGCCTCATTTTCCCTTGTGATGAGATTACAGATGAATGCCGCCATGTCTGGCTTCTTAGACTCCAGCTTTTAAAGTTAATTAGCTAGCTAATTTAATTAACTATAGTTTAACTGAAATACAAAGCCATGAGTAATTATGGGAATGTGTGTGATGATAAAATAAAATAATATATTAGTTTTCCATCACCACAAAGGTATCTGAAATAATCAATCTGTGGCTTTGCTTCTCAGCCTTGGAAGTTTCGAACCCTGATTGGCTGGCCCCATTGCTTTGGGCCTGTGGTGGAACAGCACATCACTGTGGGAGCGCACAGCAGAACAGAACTGCCCACGGATGAGCAGGGAAGTAAACGAGAGTGAGGAGCAAGTGGGGGTCCCTCGCTCTCCTTGAAGGGCACCCCCCTCCCAGTGACCTGCAGAACTCACAAGAGGCCCCACTTCTAAAAGGGCCAGCATCTCTTAACAGCATTACCCTGGGAGTAAAGCCGTTAATACACGAAACATCAGAGGACCATTCACGATCCGAAACGTGACAATTGTGAAATGCTTAAACCAGATGTAACACATATATATTAAACATTACTTTTAGTAATCTTGGTTTTCTACACTGAAAAGGTTTTAAATGATAAAAAATAACATAAATTTAGTATAATTATCTAACTACTGCAAACTAAAATCTAAGATTAGTACCTGTTATCTATGTGGTAGTAGGAAGGTTGTTAGATAACAAAACTATAATAAAGTCAGCTATTTTCTAATGAATCTCACATTCTGGACACTATGCATTCTAACTCAATTTTAAGTCCTAATCTACATTTCTGAGATAGTTATGGTTCACCTATACTATTTTAACACATTTGAACAAAGTTGATATCATGAATGTGACAACCATGAAAAATAAACAGCGCTACAAAATAAAAACATCAATTCTATTAAGAGCTGATATTGAAGTACATCTAAAACTCTCCTATGGGGGGCAATAAAAAATACACGAAGAGGAAATCACTCAAATTCATATTATTTAATACTTACTTCATTAAACCCAGTCTTACAACTTTTTAGTTTAATTAGCTTTTGGTTATTATTTACCTTTAGTGGAAAGTAAATAGAGCTGATCATTTTCACCTGGAAAAGAAAATGTACAGCAACTTTGTGGTCCTCTCTCTCTCACACACACACACACACACAAAACAAAACCCCAGAACATTAAGTACTGTATAATAATTACAATGACTCAAATGTAATCTACCTTATTATGTGGCTTAGTACCTCAAGTATGAATGATGAACTGTGTTGTCAGCTATGGATAGAATTGACTCTCTATTCAAGTGAACAATATTTGTGAAGTGTCCAAAAATTTGCCCTGCCAGATGTATACGGGAAAATAGGAATGTCCGTGTTTATTTTCCTAGACTCCCTTCACATCTTTCTCTTAGGCATACAATTACCCTAGAAAATATATGAAATTTTTCAATTACTCAATTTATATACTCACGAATGCACAACACACACTTTTAATAATTTAAGAAGGAAAAATTAAGATGAAGTTTCCTATAACTAGGAACAATATTCATTTCTTCAATCAAAATATCTGCTCCATATTTTAGGTAATAAGTACATGCAGATTCTTAATTGGTGGGTACCTATTACCTGGTAGCAACTCAGCAGTCTATTGGCTCTTTTCATCACTCTTTGAGTAAGTGAGGAATGAGAAGAGAGAGACTGAGAGAGGGAGAGAGAGAGAGAGACAGGAAGAAAGGAAGGAAGGAAGGAAGGAAGGAAGGAAGGAAGGAAGAAAGAAAGAAAGAAAGAAAGAAAGAAAGAAAGAAAGAAAGAAAGAAAGAAAGAAAGAGTAAGAAAGAAAGAAAGAAAGAAAGAAAGAAAGAAAGAAAGAAAGAAAGAAAGAAAGAAAGAAAGAAAGAAAGGAAGGAAGGAAGAAAGGAAGAAAGAAAGAAAAGAACGAACGAATGAACTGCCATGCTGATCCTCCTGTAACTTTTAGGATTGCCATTCATGGTGAGGGCATTTGATGAAGTTGTCTTCTTTCTTGCTCTTTCCTCTGCCGTGTGAGGCTGTGTCAGTGTGTGTGTGTGTGTGTGTGTGTGAGTAAATATGGGTGCGTACACCACCAACACAGGCAAAAGCCAGAATGCATCATTTCTACAGCATAAGAATTAGAATCAACCTTCTCTGCCAAGGACTTGAACTTTGGACTAAAGTGTAAATCAACATCAATCACAAACAATTGAAATCCAAGAGGTGAAGAAATTTTGCAAGACTACTTCCCTGCACCGAATAAGTTTAAATTCCATGGCCAGAAGGAATTTATTCTGGGCATCGTGGTTTTACAGAGAGGAAGAGGTGTCAGATAGTGTAAAGTAATGAACAACTTTCACATGGGTAGAGCCAGAGAAGCACAACTCCCATTTGCAAAACGTGAAGATAGACTCTGAAAACAACAAACTTGAAAGTATTTAAAAATAAACTGGTAAAATACTACATCATTTATACTTCAAAAAGAGTATTCATTAAGTTCAAATAATGGGTTTCCTAACAACATGTAATTTCAGAGAAAGCATATTACATTTTTGGCAAGATATTTTAGACCAATGTATCAAAGAAATGTGCTAAAAACAGTGTATCTGAATTTAAGCAAAATATTTTATATGATTCTTTAAATGAAGGATAAGATTGAGTTGAATAATCCTTTTCCAAATGGTGAACTAATAGAATGATTTACTCAGAAAAAAGGCATATTTTGGCATTATGTAAGGACCTAGTTCTAAGCAATTTCTTGAGTCATTTTTAAGCAAACATGTATCACATGATTGCTCTATGCCCATCACCACCAAAACGCCACGTAGGGGTGGTTGTCACACACTGGAGGAGATGCAGCTGATCAAGGAATTAGGGGTGTGGATGGCAAGGGATTTAATGAAAGTTCTACAAAAACGTTGGCTCCTGAACTGAATCTTTGAGGAAAAGTACAGTTAACTTTGAAACAAAGAAGAGTGCTATGTGTACAGCAATTAGCAAATACAAATAAAGTGAGTCCAGAGTATGCACAGTGCACTAGAGAAATGGCAAGGCCCAAAGCAAGCAAGAAACGAGTCACTACATGGGACTCATACTGTAACAAGGACTTAGATGAAAAAATTATAACATAAATCATGCTAAGAAATATATTTTTTCAATTTGAAAGTCATAGGACAGTATTTAAAAGCTGATGAAAATGAAAAATGACAACTTGAAAGAATACTCTAATTGGACGAAGGGAACTAAAAAGAAGAGAACCAGGAAAAACTGTGAAGAACTCACCGCAGTCTTTCAGAAAGGAGACATAATGGTAAGATAGTTCTGGCATTGAGGAGGAAAAGAAAGATCTTTTAAAGAAAAGGATTGAGAATTCATTCAACAGCCATTTATTGATCATTTACTATGTGTACTTGAATGCCCATTGCTGTGTTTGTACTGACTCTCACTGATTCAGCTCTTCCCGTCATGTTTTTGCCTCTAAACTTGCCCTGCCAGGTAGCAAGTGGTGGCCCAGTACCAGGTACAAGGTCCACACACATTCCCACCTTGTGTAGTTCTAAACTAACCCTCCCATCAAACTTTGAGAGAGATATTACGTTTCCAGGTACTCAAATGAGGTAAAGTGTCAGAGAGGTGTTAGGGATTCTTCCAAGTTCACTCACAATGAAGATGAGGCGTGGCTGGCTGCTAAGATGTTTTTGAATCACTGAGAAGTGTGAGAGAAGAGAACAAAAAGATTCTACCTGTCACATTTCATTCAAGTAAAGGGAGCCTATTCCAGCTGGTTAAATGAGAGTTATCAGCTAGTTTAATAGATAACTGAGAAGTTTAGAGGTCAAAACAAATTAATGGAAGCAAGTCCAGAGCTTAGTTACCATAGAAATCGTCACCCTTGAGGTGGAGGCGCAGACAGAGGGAGGAACCTTGTCACGGCTGCGGAGACAGAGCTATTCCACCAATTGCCAGCATCAAAAGGAGACGCCGCCATTTTTAAACATGTGGGAAGTGTTATTTCTCCCCGACTTCTCTCCTTTTTTTTTTTTTTCTTTAAATTAAGGTAAGAAGACATAACATGGGATGTACTCTGTTAACAAATGGTTAAGTGCATGATACAATACTGTTAAGCATAGACATGATATTACACAGTAATTCAATAGACCTCTTTCATCTTCTTTGACTGAAACATCACACCCCTTGAACAGCAACTCTGCATTTCCACCCTGTGCCACACCAAGGCCACCACCACTCCACTTTTGTATTCTGCACGTTTGATTGTTTTAAGTACCTCATACAACTGGAACTATGTCTCATTTGTCTTTCTATAATTAGTGTATTTCCCTTAGCATAAAATAATCCTGATTAATCCATGCTGTTATTTGCTGCAGAATTTCATCCTTTTTTTAAAACAAAAAGTACGCCATTGTGCAGACATGCAGTGTCTGCTTTATCTACTCGTCTTTCCGTGGATATTTAGCTAGTTTTCATATCTTGACTATTGTGAATAGGGACATAGTGAACTTCACTATGCAGATATCTTTCCAAGATCCTGATTCAATTATTTTGGAGTTACACCCAGAAGTGTGATTGCTGGATTATATGGTACTTAGATCTATTGTTTAATTCTCTGAAAAATCTCCACACTGTATTCTACAACAGCTATACTACTCACCATTTCTAGAACGTCTGTACTACAGTTCTAATTTCTCCACATCCCAGGCAACAATTGTCTTTTGTTTTGTTTTGGCTTGGTTTTTTACATAGTATTAATCCTATGGGTGTAAAATAAGAGCCTATCGTTGTGTTTATTTGTATTTCCCTAATGATTGCTGTTGGACATAGATTTAAATATCTGGGGTCATTTGTATATTTCCTTTGAAAAAATTAACATTCAAGTCCTTTGCTCATTTTTTTTTCCTTTGCTCATTTTTAATCAGGTTATTAGAGTTGTTGCTATTGAATTGTGTGAGTTTCTTAAATATTTTGACTATTAGTCTCTTAGCAGATATAGGATTGGCAAATATTTTCTCCTATTGTTTGGGTTGATCTTTTTTCTCTATTGATTGTATCCAAAACATTAATGAAAGTAATTTAAAAATAGAGAAACAAATGTAAAGATATCCTGTGTTCATAAATTAGAGACTTTAATATTGTCAAAATGTCCACACTACCCAAAGAGATCTATAGATTTAACACGATCTCTATCAAAATTGCAGTGGCAATTTTTATAGGAATGGAAAAAGAATTCATGTGGTACAACAGACGACACCAAGGAGCCAATGCAATATGCTTTTGAAGAGTGTCTGAAGATCACACTCCCAGAAAAGGTTCATATTAATACATTAAATTATGTCGTAAAGCTATATTAATTAATAAGCAAATGATGGTTCTGCAGTTCTAATTTTCCTCCAGTGGTGGCCTCTGCCCTCCACCCATAATGCCTCAGTGGCTGAACCCCCCCAGCAGCAGGAACAAGCTGGTAAATGAAATGAGGAAAGGAATAGATAGAATAGTCCTTCCTCTCAGCCAAGGCATGAATTTGAATGTTTCTTGGTAGAGCTCAACCTTTACTACAGCTATTTGAGAATGTATTAATTTTTCTCACATACTGAAGGAAGATAAAGATTTCTGTTTTAAATAGATCACATTGCAATTGTAGTGTAGATCATGGGATTGAATAGAGCAAGGATGAAATTAGAGAAGCTAGGTGTGAGATTCTTGCATTAGTTTAGAAAAGACTGAGAGCTCAAGTGCTGTAGTTAAACCATTAAACTCAGAAGGGAAACAGGTGAGCAGGCGCAGATTAGGCCAAGGAGAGAAGGTCACGGGTTTAGAAAATGATTAGTTTAAGATGTTCTAAAGTGTACCTTTGGAGTAGAAAGTCTGTAGCTTAAAAGTAGTGAGAAAGGAATGTTTACTTTTGAAAGTGACTGGTGAATATAAATAGTAGGTGTGGTTGAGAGGATTTAGACTGAAAAGAAAAACATAATGTCAAGATGTCCCCAGAATCATAGCATCAATTCTAACTAGTGGAGGAAAAATCAAGTAATAAATTTCTCCATAACGTTTTGTAAAAAATGCAGTTTTCATGGATCAAAGGGCATGGAGCATTGGAGGGCAGCTAAGTGCTCTATCAAGGGTTCTCTTTTGTCCATCTAGTGCCACTAATGTGCAGTGAACGAAGTAAAAGTACAAAGCCCAAAAAAGTGGATAAAGTCTCAACCTTTTTAAAGCAAAGTAGCTATCAAATATGACATGCATGAAACAACCATTCTAAAAAATTAGTTCCCTCCTGAAATTTCATATATTAACCCAACTGAACAAATTTGAATTTCTGTAGAAATAAACTATATAATGCTGCTTTATAAGTACTAATATGTTCCCTTTATACAGGCACTAATCCATGCCTTGATAGAATTTAAAAAGTACAAAATCAATAATTTTATCCAATAAATATATTACATACATATATATGAATATATATATTTGTTAATATATGTGCAGATGCATATGCACCATTAAAAGAAGTTTACCTAGAACAACAACACTGATTTGAAATGCCCTGTGATAATATAAAGCAAATACATGGTATACAAGCAAAAAGTAGTAAAAGGAACATCTCTTAGTTTTAGAACATTTTTAAATATCATACATACATAATACCTGAAAATTAGTGAAAAATGTGGAAAGCTATATATTTATAATCACAATAGTGCAAACCAGAAATGCATCTGATTACTTGGTGAATCACAGAACATTTTAAAAATAACTGAGAAGTCATTGGCCAATGAAAACACCCTTCACATCAGAGGAATTTTAAAACACATTAATACTTAAGTTACTTATAAGCATTTACCCATACATATATTTTAAGAACTATGCAAAATTTTAAAAGCAATCACGAAATCAGTCTTTAGCTTCATCCTCATGTGCATTTTAATGATTTCAAAATATAGCTGCGTTTTAGGGCTCAAACTTGCGTATTGCTACATTACTAGCTTCATAGCACTGTGGCTTTCCATCTTAGTAGCAATAAATCCTAGTAAACAGAGCCATTCACCATATTTTTTACAGGGTCAAATGGCTCTACAGCACTAGAAGTGTGGTGCTAAGTAAAATTTGAAGGCTACTATGTTACACTCAACTATTTATTAAGGCATTAAAGTCAGGTCTTCCCAGGGATGTTTTGATGTTTTTCATGATCTTTTCTCCCCTTGACAATTCTAGCTTTTATGTGGTAATTTGTGAAAAAATGATTCCATAAGGTTTCACAAAGTTTGAAGTTCTTATTAAAATATGAGCTTTATAAAAATACGTCACATCAAGACAACTAAAATGACGCATGATCGTATTTAGAAATATGTATTACAATTTGAATAAAGGAATGATGATTTGAAATATTCAAACATATTGAACATCTTTAATTAATAAAATTATACAAAAACTGGGATTCTTTGCATCTTTGTGAATATGCTATGAAACACGAACATAATATTACACTCTAAAAACCACTCCTTGGTTTTGAAAATTACTCTTTATTCCCTGAGGCATCTCTTAGGTTGTTAAAACATATAGTTGTGATTGTTTTGCACACATGTGATTTCAAGCTATAAGCATAAAATAAGGTAGGTAAAGTAATACTCTCTATTTTGCATCTGATTTTGACCTCATAAAAATAACCTACTCTTAAAATGACAAGAGTATAACTATGGGCTAAAAATCCTACAAGGTCATTTTGATTTTAACAAAATTTGAAAAGATGTCAATTTTGAAAATAAAACCGGTATTGCACTGCTCGTGATGTAGCACAAGAGATATGGTAGATTAGTTTGCTCAAAAACAAACCCTTTATTCAGGCAAAATATGTTCAAATTAGTTCAAATAGAACTATATAAGTAAAATACTATATACATTATTTCTCAGTTGTTACTACTACAGATAGGACAAAATCCAAATTTATGTTTCAGTAAATTGATTTAAAAATAAAACCACCAATAGATACATAGGTGCATACTCTTATACATCTAGAAATGAAAGGAAGGGTGTGGTATCTTAAATACTCTATGTAGTTTTTAGTCCAAGAGGGGTGTGCATATTTTTTACTAAATATTGATAAAATCATTGCCATATTAACTTCCTTACTAAACTTTTACTAAAATAAACTTCTTACTCAAAAAATTGGATTTTCCCATCTTTTTACCTGTTATGTTCTGGTAATTTAGTATTCTATTCCACAAACAAACATCTCAGATTTGGTCAAACTGAATATAATTTACATGCGTTTACTCTTTAAATGTATTACCTGAGCATAGCAATTGTGGTCGTACTTACATTATTGACGTGTATTCTCTCCAAAACAAATGCAAGACAAAAAATTCAATAGATGGGCTGACAGCATTTGTCTTGCATATTCTATAAAATGTTTTTCTGTAGATTCCACAAAATTCTTCCTACGACAATTTTCAAAGTATTTTGCTCTTTTTATTCTCTTTTGGAGGATTCGTGATGCGCTATGCCTTCATTAAAGTGTCTCTCAGAATGTGCTAGCCTTTCATGCAACCGTACGTTTTGATAATTCATCCCTAAATAGTAGAATTTAGTGGATTATTAATGTAAATAAAATGTTCTCTTTTTAAAAGTCCATAAAGTAGAAACTTTTTATGGTTCTATTTTATGTGTTTATGAAGTTTGTTCTGAGATCTTTTGTCTCTCATTTTCAGGGAAAAATATTCTTATCCAAATAAGTTATACTTACAATGCAGACAGAATATACAGAAAATCCACAACCTATTTGAAAGTTTCTCGGACATTGAAAAATCCAACTGTATACTTTGTTTCAAAGGAAATCCCTACTCTGGTTTCCTGCTCCTTCAGAATTGCATCCACTGTGCATATAACATTTCCAGAGCAAAGCAGAAGAAGTAGAAAAATGAAATAAAACTTAAACATGTTATTTGGTTATGATTAATGGGACATTTGATTAAAACTTTCAAAACTGAAATGGATTTCAATGTATGATTTTCATGTGTAATCTATGCATAGCCTCATCCAGAGAACAATTAAAATTATATTATACTTTAAAAAAACCATAACAGGATAACTCCATATACCTATTAAGATAAAGGTATCAAGCACAGTTGGAAGTATAGAGCAAATGGAATTTGAATACATATTTAATGAAAATACAGTGGGGGGTGCCATTCTGGAAAACAGTTCCTTAGTCTTTCATGAAGTTATACATGCACTTACTATGTTAACCAGAATTTCTATTCCTAGATATTTAAGAAATCTTTAAAAATCCTAATAAAATTATGTAAATGTTTATAACAAAGTAGTACCTCCATTTATTTGTGGATAAACATATGGATAAATGACCGATGTGGAATACAACTCATCAACAAAATAAGGAGTGACATTACTTCAACTACTTGAGTCTCAATTTTCCTACTTATATAAAAGAACTTTTTAAAAATTGTAGCATGCAGATTTTATGAGTATGAAAATTATATCCATGAGAGTCCCTATTGTCCTCCCTAAAATCAAGCAAAAACTCAATTGGATTTTCTGAAATAAAATTAAGGTGATGAAGTTTTGCCATTGTTTTGATCCATTGAATACAAAGAACTTCAATGTTTCAACAAAAATAATGGCCTGAAAATACATGTAAACTAATAAATACTTCTGGAATAATCAATACATATTACTCATTTCCACCTACTGCAAGAACTCTAAATAAAATTTGCAAAGGATGTGAGAAGTAGCAATTCACTTTAGATTAAAACTAACAGGATTTGACTTTTTGTTCCAGATAAACTTGCTTTGTGTTCCTGTAGAATCTGACACATAGTATTTTAGAACTTTTGGCATCCTGAATTCTAACTATTCATTTCAAAAATAAAAGCTAAGGATTCTTAACTGCTACATGCAATTTTGTACAATATATTAAATGATATAGAATTAAATACATTAGTTGGACATTAATTTATATTTGTAACTTTATTACATAGTGGCCATGTTTGTATCAATGCTTACACTTGTGAGGAAATTGATTCAGTTCTGCTACCCTTAAGGGGGAAATTAAAGCAGTCCCTAAGGTTTTTATTTAATATGTACAAGCTACCACCAAGCGTTGTCGTGGCTGTTCTAGAGAAAAGAATATATTGTACAACGCACCATGTGGTCTTCCATTGTACTATCATACCATCCTTGTACTCCTGAACTTAACACTGTACAAGTAAAATATTTCATAGCTGAAATATCAGGTAAGATAATATAGCCAAGGCAACATCCAGAATTTCTGTATTTTTTTCCCTGAATAGAATCCCAGAATGAAGTACCAAAATAATTATGACTTTTCATTATTATCCCAAACCATACTGTGACTAAAAAACCCAAAATTTTATATTTTTATTTTCCTGCAACATTCTTCACACAATGATTATTACAATTTAGTGTAATATGTAAATGTATTTTTGTACTTATATTTTTACCTACACATCAATACTATGAAAATAATATTAACTGAAAATACAGGGAGTTAAACTGGGCTCTGTTTTTGTGAGGTGGCATTGATATGATCACCACAGTGGCAGACAGGCATAAAGTTTACTGTGAAAACTTTCACTCAGTTTTCAGTTATGTCTGGTAGGCCCACTGGACAAAAATGTGTATTCTCTGTGGTATATGGAGTTTCCCTCCAACATTCCACTTCAGTATCTAACATGTGTTTCAAACTTTACATCTGTAATATTGAACTATTCATTTACCACCCCAAAACCCATTTGCCACAATGCCCTGAACTAAAAGTTTAAAATGTTTGCATTATTGACTTTCTTCTTTCTCTATTATGAAATCCAGGAGTAAATCTTTTTGGACTTACTTTCAAAATGTATCCCAAAATCTCACATCTACAATCAGTGTTAAAGTTAGGTTAATACCACCTTCCATCTGAATACTGTAACAACTTAATTCTCCCTCTTGACAGTATTTTTAAAGTCTATTCTCCACGGATAGTCTTGAGTCCTGACTTAAATATAGTTAATGACAGAATGCTACTTTCGGGACATTCCAGAATATTTCTGTCTGAGGCAGGAAAGAGAATATGGCTGTTCAGTCTCCAAATGGGGGGAGAGTAATTGACTGTTGATAACCCCCTTGCTGCATCTGAAGCCCATCACCCTTTTCAGTGCTGAAATCATATTTTCCATGGACCACTCCCAACAAATGGCAGCACTACAGAGCTATTGACGTTGACTCCTTCCAGCACCTACAACAACCGACAGCCCTGGACCCGGCATCGTAATTACCGGTGAAGAAGCGCAGGCTTTTAAGATACTACTCTCACCAACTCTTCAGCATTGCAACTGAAGGTCTTAGCTCTGGACGTAATGCAAGAAAAATATATAAAAGATATTCTGATTAGAAAGGGATATGTAAAACTGCCTTTATTCATAGACAACAAAAAGGTCCATGTAGAAAATTATAAGTCACCTAAAATAATAAAAGATCTAATGCATGAATTTCAGTTGCCCGTTTTTTGATTCAGTCTTTTATTTTGGAGGTGTCTAATTTCTTCAAGTTCTTTGTTCATTCTAGATATGAGTCCCCTGTCTGAGGTGCAGCTGACAACACATTTTTCAAATACTGTAGGTCATCTCTTCACTCAATGGTTTTTTCTGGTGTGAAGATGATTTTTAATTTTATGCAATCCCATTTCTTGATTCTTCATGTTATTTCTTCCGCAATTGGGGTTCTGTTTAGGAAGTCCCAGTCTATGCCTATGACTTTAAGAATTTTACCTATTTTATCTTCCGCCAGGTTGTTTCTGTTTCAATTTCTACATCATTGATCCAATTTGATTTTGGTTTATTAAGTGGTAGAAGATATGAGCCATCTTTAATCTTCAATTTTCGCATGTCACTCTTTTCCCTGGCACCATTTCTCCTTCCTCTGGCATGTATTTCTTTGTCAAAAATCAGTTGGCTGAATGTGTCTGAGGCTGGTTCTGTGTTCTGTGTTTGGTTCCATTGATCCACATGTCAGGTTTTGTGCCAGTTTGGTGACAATTTTATTACTGTAGATTTGTATTATGACTTGAAATCTGGAGTTATGATGACTCCTGGTCTACTCTTATTGCCCAGGATTGTTTTGATATTTTGGGTCTTTTCTGGTTTCATATGAATTTTAGGATTGCTTTCTCCAGTCTTTGAGGAATACTGGTATTTTGATTGGGATCACATTAAATGTACGTATCAATTTTGGAAGTATGGCCATTTGAAAACATTGGTTCTGCCTATCCAGGAACACGAGGAGAAGGAAATCTACATTGTTGAAGGGAATGCAAACTAACACAACCAAAGTACAAATCAAATGGAGATTCCTCAAAAAAAACTAAAAATAGAAATTTCACTCAACCCGGCTATTTTTTCTAGGCACCTTCCACAAAGATGCAAAGACATCATACTGTGGTGACACATGCATATATATGTTTATAGCAGCAAGGCTCATAATAGCTAAATCTTGGAAGCAGCCTATTTGCCCATCAGCAGGCAAATGGATAAAGGAAAGGCGATATGTGTACATAATGAAATACTACTTGGCTGTAAAAAGGGATATATTTGAGTCCTTTATAGGAAAATGGATGCATTCTGAAACCATAATGTTAAGTGAAATATTTCAGACACACAAGCCTAAATATTACATGATTCCTCTTATTTGAGAAACCCAAAATGTAAATGACATAAAGAGCAAAATAAAAGACAGATAATAGGAAATAGGAAGCTAGATCTTTGGCTAATGAGACCGGACCAAGGCTAGTAGGAGAAGAGAGGAGGAGAGAGGAAAGGCAAGTAAAAAGAATCAAGGTGTGTAATGTAATTGCACCAACTCACCACAGTGAATGCTATCACTATGCACCCCATACATGTAGTAATAAAAAACACAAATAATCCAACTAGAAAGTGATCAAAAATCATGAAAAGATAGTTTGCTGATGGCAAATATGCACAGAAACATTCAACATCATAAGCCACTAGGAAATGCAAATTAAGACCACATGGGATATAATAACATACTTATTGTAATTACTAATGTCAAAAATAGTGACAGCACAAAATGCTGGTAAAGATGGAGGGTAACTGATCACTCATTGTGTAGGTGCAATGATAGTCTTCCAAAAAATAAATAAATAAATAAAATGAATTTAGCAATTGTAAAGAATACAAGATCAATGTACAGCATTAATTTCATTTCTGTCTTCTAACAACAAAAACTTGAAGTTGAAAAAATTTTAAAGTACCATTTAAACGCAGCATTAAAGGGGTGGAAATTCTTAGGCATAATTTTTAAAAATGATTGAAATTTTCACGGTAAAAAATACAAAGTATTTCTGAGAGAAATTTTATGGTCATAATGATAATAAATCTAGATCAAAGATTCAATACAATCAAGGTAACAGTTCTTCCTTAAAATTAAGTATAGATTAAACAAATACCAATTAAAACCACTCTGTGAGTCAGCTTTTCACTCCTGTAACAAAACAACTGACAGCACAATCTAAAGAAAGAGAAGTTTTCTTCTGGCTCACAGTTCCAGAACCTTCTGTCTGTGGTTGGCTAGCTCCACGGTGGTAACATCATGGAGGAAGAGTATCATCACGAAAACCTCTTTTATCTGATAATGGCCTTGAAAGAGCCAAGAGAAGGGGACTAGGGACCAGATATAGTCCTCAAGATCGTCCCCCCACCCCGACCACCACAATACATCTGGAACTGTGCTGGTCTAATCTCCCAGGTGTTCCTCAGTGCAATCAAGGTGAGGGTCAAAATTAACCATCATGACCACTTTGTGTAGAAACTTGCAAAATAAATACTATATGTATAAAGGCAATGATTCCAAAATATTTAATATGGAAAAAGAGCAAAAATTAACAGCAAAAATTAATAGTGATTTACACTACTTTTAAAATCATATTTTAAAGCTACAGTAGTTAAGACAGTATGGATTGATATAAAGAAAACATATAGAACAATGAAGCATAAAAATAGTTCATAAATTGACCTGAACATACTATATGGTCAATTGATTTTCATCAGAGGCACTAAAGTAATTCAGCGAGGGTAGAATAATCTTTCTAAAACAATGTAGTGAAACACATGGTGCTAGGAAACCCGAGCATCCACATTTGGAAGAATGACTTATTATAAGGGTCCAGTTTCATTTTTCTGAGTCATTCCATCTCTCCCCTATTCCTCCTATCTGAAATAGCTCTCAACAGTTATAAAATCAACTCAGGATGGATGAAGGAGTTGAAACTGTAGGATACTAGAAACTACCAAAAGAAAGCATAAGAGGAATGCTCCAAGACTTTGGAATAGGTTCAGACTTTTTGGAAAATACCCCAAAGCACAGAAAACAAAAGCAAAAACATAAACACATGGGATAATACCAAACTGAAAAACTTCTGCATGACAAAGAAAATCATTAACAGAGTGATGAGACAACCTAAAAAAGAGAATAAAATATTGGCAAACTATATATCTAGCAAGGGGTTGATGTCTAAAATATAAAAGGAATGATAACAATTCCATAGAAAAACCCAAATGACCCAATTTTAAAAAGGGCAACAGATCTAAATAGACATTTCCCCCAAAGAAAACCTACAAAGGGACAACAGTGACATAAAAAAAGAAAAGTTCAAAATAATTAATAAATTCAACATAGTCATTTTTTAAAATTGCATTTTAGGGGTACACTTTAAATATATATAATGATAACACTCATCATAGGGAATTGGTACTTGTACATGATATATTTTGGTCCTTCTTTATTTTTAAGTAATTAATCATGAAAGACATGAAAATCAAAAGCACAATAAGCTATCAACTCACTCCAGTAAAAATAGGTGTTATCAAGAAGACAAAGGTATCAAGCGGTGTCAAGGATGTAGGGAAGAAGAAACTTTTGCCTACTGCTGGTGGCACAGTAATTTAGTACAGCCATCATGGAAAGTGGTATGGAGTCTCCTCAAAGCATTAAAAATAAAATATCACACAATCCAGCCATCCCACCACTGGGCATATAGCCAGTGAAATCAGTATTTTAAGAGACAACACACCCCAAGTTCATTGCAACATTAATTCATAATGACCCAAAAAAATGGAAATAACTGAAGTGTCCATCAGCTGATGAATGGTAAAGAAACTGTGGTATATTTACATGACAGAATACTCTTTTCTCATAAATCATCCAATCCTGTCATTTGCAACACCAGCGGAAGTACAGTTACTTCCTACGTTAAGTAAAATAAGTCAGGAACAGAAAGACAAGCAATGACAATCTCCCTCATAAAAGTACACGATCTCACTGAAAAAGTGATCTTTTAGCAGGTGAGAGGAAAATGGGGGTTACCAGAGACTGAGGAGAGAAGGGGAAGGAATAATGGGGAAAGGCTGATCAATGGATACTAAGTGATGCGAGCAAGACGTTCTGGTATACCGTTGCACAATGAGGTGATTATACATAATGGTTTGCTATACATTTCAAAGATCCAGAAAGAAGGATTTTGAAATTATTCATCATAAAGAAATAAAAATTGTGTGAAGAGACAGATATATTTAAACTGATTTAAACACTATACAATATATATGTGTAGTAAAATATCACTTATTATCCAACCCATATATACAATTTAAGTGTTTTGGGTATGTTGGGTATGTTTAAAATGTACTAAATATAAATAAATTTTTAAAAAACTGGATATTTGTAGGGACTCTTACTTTACGTTATATCCAAAATTTAACTGCAAACAGATAAAAGACTTAAAATAACACAAAGATCAAAACATATAAAAGAGAATATTGTATAAAATATAAGTGGCTTTGAGTGAGCAAGGATTTGTTAAGTACCATTTTAAATAAGACTTCATCAAAATTTAAAACTTGTATTCTTCAAAGGACAGTGCTAATTAAAAAAGGAAAAAAGTTAAGGACAGAGAGAGGTATTTGCAAACTATACATTCAGCAAAGACATATATCCAAAATATATAACAATTATTATAACTCGAAGAAAAATATAAAGAAACCAATAAAAATGTTGATTTAAATTGACACTTTACCAGAGACTATACAGACAAGACAAACACAGAAAAGCACATTCAATCTCAGCAGTCATCAGGGAAACACGAGTTTAAAACATAATAAAATACTCCCAGTGTACATACAAGAATCACTAACACTGAAAAGACTGGAACAAAAAAAAAAAAAAACAAAACAAACCAAGTGTTGGAGAAGGCTGTGGGCTGTGGTACCGATGAAGAATACACATTACTAACTAGAATGTAAAATATTTTTGGAGTTTCTACAGTGTTAAATATTTATTTGCCATATGTGCCACAAATTCCATTCCTACACTTTTAACCCAAAACAAAAATATATCTTTATACATAATATGCAAATAAATCCTCCAAAAAACATTATTAGAAGTCAATATGTCAAAGTGTGAAATGTCTACCAATTAATATAGGTGTGGACAAGTTGTGTTATATCTGAAAAGAACACTACTTATCAGTAAAAGGAACAAACTCCTGGGAGACACAAAAACACAGCTGAATTTAAAAGTCTTAACAACGAAAGGCAAAGACTGAAAACTATAGATTCCATTTACGTGAAACTCTGGGTAAGGCAAATCTGTAGGTATGCAAACAGATTAGCGTTTGCTAACATATGGGAAAGGAGACCTTCTGGGATGATAGATGTATTGTTCTATATCAGGATTATAGTGACGATACCCAACAGTATTCATTTGCCAAAGCAATGAATTTTATGTTTAGAATTAGTAAATTTTAGTTTTGTAAATGTCAATAAAACTTTGAAGAAAAACAAGAAAAGAATTACCGAGTACTTAAAACACATATTGTTACATGGAATACATATATATGAATATATATATTCATATTTGATATACTCTAAATCAATACACTAAGGAATGTTAAATATGTGCTTATCGGTTCACTAAAAATAAATTCCAGTTGTACCTTGTGGCTCATGCCTCTGGGAGGCTGAGGCAGGAGGATTACAAGTCTGAGCCCAGCCTGGGTAACCCAGCAACTTAATAAAACTTTGTCTCAAAATGAAAAATAAAGTATGGGAATGTAATCAGTGCAAAGGTTGTGGGTTCAATCCCCAGTACTGAAAAAAAAAAAAAAAAGAAATTATTCTGTAAATTTAAAATTTCTCTAAAAGTCTATTTATATATATCTGCAGTGCACAGACGTTAAATATGTAAAACTGTTTTATTTAAAAATAATAAATCCCTCAAGCTTTAATATAAAATATATTTGAGGACAAAACTATATTTTTTCAAAACTAATTAATCTAGTAAGAAGCATAGTGCTGCTTATTGCAAATCTCAATGTAATATAGCCTGGTAAAATAAGAGATAGCTGGATTCTCAGATCTATTTCTGTATTTAATTTAGTGTGATATGCTTGTAAGGAAAATGTAGCATATAATATATAGAGAGAGTAACATTTCATAGCTTTTTCAAGTGTAGCTTCTTAAAAGTTAATTGCAATTTGAAATATGAAACTTTGTAAATTAGCATTTTGTACTGTTGCTTCGCACTTGAACGATTCTACTGCCAATGCACGCACCACAAAACAGGTGCTCGGAGATGAAGCGATAAGTACTGATAAACATTGCCGGTAGGAAAAAAGCGATACACACAATAGAAATAATTTTATATTATCTTCTGAAGAGGCACAGGTATAGATCTTAAGAAAATTGCCACACCTCTGCACCAACAAACAGGTATGAAGATATTTATAGCTATTTTGTTTTGTTAATAGCAAGAACCTGTGAACTTACCAGATGTCCATCAGCGAATGATGCATGAATAAATCGTAGCTTATTTGTCACAATGGAATGTAGTTGTATAGTACTGATAAGGACTAAACAAAAGATGTATTTAACAACCTGCACAAAGTTTCAGCAAGTATTGTTGACTGCAAAAAATAAGTTGCTTAAGTAAATACATTGTCAAATGCAATCTTAAAATAAGGCTTAAAACAGGTAAAAAAAATGAATAAATTACTCTTCGTGAATAAGTGATGACTAAAAACTACAGCTAATAAATGATACAGAAAGCAATTCAAAGTCATGTTTACCTCTGAGGGGAAGGAAGCATTCAAATAAAACTGGGGAAGAGATGAAGTATCTGAAACAAATTGTCATGTTTTAAATCTAAACTTTGAGTTTGTGTACTATTAGCTAGGATTTTTATTCACAACATATATAAATCTTACATATGTTTTAAACATTGTCAATGTACATCTTACAGGATCATATTTATATGATTATTTAATCTTCTTTGGAAGCCTAATTTAGAGACAGACCTGAAATTCTGTGTTGTCTGCAACAAGGTGATATTCTTTCCAAAGTTTTTCAAGTGGAAGACTTCGCATTTTCTTTATGGTCTGCTGAGACCACACATGGTCACACTTATATTCTAGGGAGAGAGAAGTTATGTATAGCAGTCTCATGTGTGGCAATAGTTTCTTAATAGTCTGATCAGAGAAGGAATCATTTGAACAGTCTACATTTTGTGCCCAAAATCAGAGTAATATGTCTACCTGTTGATATACACACTGCACAATGAATTACACTATGACCCTTAACACAGGTGAAGCTGAATTATAATCCATATTCTTTTTTTCTCAATTCTCTATGTTCCATTAGCTTCTACTCTAAAAAATTGCCAATAATGCCCTACATTAAATATGTTCAGAATCTAGACTGCAAACACATATTCTTTGGAAAACAAACAAAAAACAGGAAGGAGCAAACTAAATTAACTCCCTCAATCTACTTACTGTACTGCTCTTAGTTTGGCTTCTGAGTTGTTCTTTTTAGATCCGTGCAGACCCATTTAAGGTCTGGTGATGCAAGACAACATTTATTTTCATGACCACCCTATCAAATTTCACAATCAGGTAGTAACAACAGGCTATATATTTTCATGGCATTCTTTCAGGAAATTGAAATATAATAACTCTGCGTTCCAACCTATTTTCAAGGTCAGATATGCAGTTCATGGAAACATCACAGTTATGCTTCTGTAATAGAATAGTTGATGTTATGCGCAAAAATTCTCTATGAGATTTTATGATGAACAATCACAGATACATTTTATTTAATAAGATCCCTGGTTGGGTCCCTAGTGATTAAAAAAACAGGCTATTCTTCACTGCACAGACTCAGTGGAATGGTCATGTTGCTATTTGGGCAACTTAAAGCGTATTTTTCCTTTTTCTAATTATCTCAAATGTTATTAATGTTTTAGTGTTGGATTGAATGTGTTTCAAGTGTAAAACAACTTTGCAAGTGTTAATATACAGTACTGTTATCACATGGCTTTAAAGTGATACATCTTGAGTATAATAAGATTGAATTATGTTAAGGATAATTATCACAGAAAAATCAATACATGTAGAAGACAATAAAGAACCAGAAGTTTTATATGATTGTAGATGTTCTAAAAGCAAAATAATAAGTGCTTCTTAATTGGTAGTACTATTTCTATTTCTCAACTCTCAACAATAATAATATTATGGATTTTCATTTTTTCTAAAAGACTTTCTATTCTCATGTTCTATCAAGAGAATGAAGTTACTATAATAAATCTAGTCTTATTACTTATTATATTTTAATAATCAATATAAGTAGATGTAAACCATTAATTTTTGTCAAAACACCACAATACAACATGATTAGGAAGACTATCACATGTGATTATAGGATAGATCCATTCTCTCTCATCTTTGATTTAGATAATAATAAGAAATGATGAATTACATTTATGTTATCCATAGTCCAAATAACCATTTCAATATATAAAATATTTCCAGAATTCTCTGATTCTGTGGACACAGAACCTGTAGACTGCAACCCAGGAGCACAAAGGTCTGTAACATTTAAGAATTACACAACCCTGACTCACGGAGAAACGTTACCATAATGTACTCCATCCACATACACTGCAGTTACCACAAAACAGGAAAGACAGATTTTAAACTCCTAAGATGGTGAAGAGTCATAGACTTTTTTCTTACACAATCTAGGGACATTTGCAGTACGTTTTCCAGTCCCCTACATGATGTCTCTACATTTATTCATAAAAAATTTATCTGTAATCTGAAAGCTTGCTGGAATGCTGGATTTCCTCCAAGCATTTGTGTTCACCAGTGAAATAAATGGCATTTCGAAATTAGACTGTCTAAGCCAAGGCCCAAAGTAACATACACAATAATAAAACTGGAGAAGAGGAGCAAAAATGACCCAGTACCACAAATTTCAAGCCCATCCTTGTTACAAGTACTGTATTCAATATCTAAGTGAAACTATTCATAGTTTCATCAATGATACCTTAAAAAGTTATGAAAATTATTTCACCTATTAAAAAATGCACACAATTTAAAATACATTATTTAAAAGTAAATTCTTGTAATTGATATTTCTAATTTGAACAAGATAATGCATACAACAGCAAGTACAAATGTTTCATATGAAAACTGAAAATAAAAGTGTTCTAGAATAAAGTTAATAGAAAGATATTTTCCAGGATATTTACCTTCTTAATTCTAGCATTCTTTACTCCTCACTTCCTCCTCTCTATTCTGACCCTCTATGTTTCCTGGGTGACAGGACAATATCAACTCCTAGGTTTTCTTGTTTCTGATAACAGACTATGGCAGGAAAAGGAATCATCATCTTTGGCTTGAAATAACTCTTGCCAGCTAAAATAACAAGCTCAACATCCCACATGCATCCAGAATGTCTGTAGAAAGCATTGTCCACCAGGTGTGGTGGACCCATCTGTGATCCTAGCTATTCAGGGAGCCGAAGGATCCCAAGTTCGAGTCTAGACTGGGCAACTTAGTGAGAGCCTGGCTCAAAAAAAAAGGAAAGAAAGAAGCTTAGGCTTACTGCAAAACAAACTTTTGGAGATTGCAGCTGTAAGAGGCACAACATGGACTACCTTGAATGAAAGAGCATGGCAGGGCAAAGGGGAAAAAAAGTCTAGTTCCTCTATCATTTTGTGATTTTCTTTTTTCAAATTCACTTTTAACTGGCAGACAAAATTACAAAATCCTATATATTTACAGTGTACAACCTAGTGTTTTGAAGTATATGGACAGTGTGGAATGACTAAATCTAGCTAACTGACATGAGCACTGTCTCATATTGTTATCATTTTGGTGGCAAAATACTTTATATATACTCTCTCTATTAGCATTTTTCAAAAAAAAAAGAATATATATTTTAACTATAGTCACCAGGTTTTCCAATAGCACTCTCAGACATTTTTTTCCTGTCTAACTGAGACTATGTGTCCTTTGACCAACATCTCCATCTTGCCCACCTCCCAGTCTGAGCTAACTACCATTCTACGCTTTACTGCCTGGAATTCAACTTTTCCAGATTTGACTGAGTCAGAGCATGTAGCATTTGCCATTCTGTGCCTGGCTTATTTCTCTTAACATAATAATCTTCTGTTTTCAAAAAATAAATATACATCAAACTTCTATACAAAAAGAGAAATTGAATTTTTTAAAAAGTCAGAGGATACCTATTTTGGTAATAATTTTCTGAATTTGCGGTCTTCTATGATGCTGTCCACCTTTGTGCAATTTTATGAGTATAAAGTCAGTAGACTGTGTAATTTATAAAGATAAATTAATAAATTTAGATTTTATATTAAATATATAATTATGAATAAAAATGAGAAACTATAGGATAAAATCCATACGTCCAAAAGGCTTGTTGTAATCCTGAAATTTATTAATTTTAAAACATCTGGATCTGCTATTCTTTGTCACATAAATTAATCAAATCTAGCTAATAATTTGCCATGCTCCAGTAAGTTTTTCTGGAAGAATATATGTAAAATTTGCCACAGAGAGGCTTTCTTTGTCTCAAGACACATTAAATCAAGCTTAATACATCAGAAGAACAGATAATCCACTGTGTTTACTATATCTCCCTTAAGACAGTGAACATTTTTGGTAGTTTGAATCCAAAGGCTGGGCTGGGAGCCAGGATGGGAGGATACAGAAAGGCAGGAAGTAGGACAAATGTCTCTGTGGGTTAATACCATGCCAAAATCTTGTGGGCTCCTGGGCTATGAGTGCATCAGAGGCAGTTCTTCTGCAGCTGACAGACATCTCTGTATCTCTAATTGTTATATAATTGTAGAGGAATCATATCACACTGTTTTAATTTAGCAAAGGGATTTTTTTCCAGAAAACTCTATCTCAACGTTCAGTTAAACAACTGCACAGTTCTCTCCTGAACGAAACAAAGGCAAACCTTAAAGCATACATCCTCGACCCCTTTGAAACAGAAGACAAGCGCTTTCTTCCTAATATGAATAATGCGATGTCCCGCACAAGGTCATTTTTAACAGAATCAAAAACCAAGTTACAAGGAGAAATTTCCTCTCTTTTTCTCTTATGATGATTGGGATGCATCCCTAAAAGTGAAGAGAAAACAATGGTCATCTCCAGTGTTTAAGTCACCCCGTTCTGCCCTCAGTGCCTCTGGTATTGTAAGTGTGTAGGGCACTACATCATGTCCCGAAAGCCTTCGTGGAGAGGAGGCCTTTAGTAAATATGTGTTTACAGATATGATTATATAGCACAAGTAAGAATTATTTTTAAACTCTGTGTTTTAATTTTATCAGCATGAAACAACATTTACTATAAGTGATGTTAAAATTGGGACTACCTACTTAATATTACAGAACTTTATTTTTTAATATTAAAATCGTGTCTCAATTAAATGAGAATTCAAGCCACGAGTTACAAAAATGAATGGAACGTTTCCTTTAATGAGTTTTATGAGGGAGAGAAGAAATAAGTAGGTGAGATAAAATGATTAGATGAGTTAGTGCAGGGTAGGTCAGTCTATGGAGTATGCAAGACTATAAACCAGAAATATAGACTATCATATGTAGTAAAAAGTAGGTCCACATAATCTTAATTGCTAGTATGGAATGAGAATATATTGCTTATACAAATGCTTTCTTGAGGCCTTAACTCCCACTGTGGAGTTTTCATTCTAAGGACTTAGCGTATCACAGGAAGCATTGGGAAGACAATGTCGAGCCAGGAAAAAGCAGGCACGCTGACAGGTGGTAGCCGTCTCTAGCTGAACAGCAGAAGGTTTTATAAAAAGTGGTCTCATTCAAAAAATGTATGAGGATGTTTTAAAATGACTGTGACACTTCTCTGGTGGCCAAAGTCCTGCAGTTGAGTTAGTTGGAAAGATGATTCAAAGAGGTAATAGTATTAGGGTAAATGTAAACCACATACACACCTGTAGGCTAGTGGTAACTGGGGAAATGTATGTCACTTTGAGACAATTAGGTAAAACTTATTTCTTTTATCAAGTTACCCAGGGACTTAATTAGATGCATAAAAAATGCTGTTGCCAAAAGTTATCTATATACCAGAGGGAGCACAAAGGGTCTCATTTCACTAACTCCAGGGAGCTGCCAAGAGAACATTTTACAGAAATAAATACATAAGGAGGTAGAGCAAGGCAATGAAAGAATAAAGTACCTTGAAAATTAATTATTAACATTTTTGCTATAGGGTATAAAATAAACAACCTATAATTCTTTCAAACAATGAATCTAGACTTTGCAGTTAAAAAGACATTATTTTTTATCTGTAGTACATTAAGACTTTAGGTACAAAAGACATTATGTTTTCACAATAGAGTTTTGGTATTTTGTTTACACAGATGTCACAGTCACAAACAATATTACACAAATCAGGGCAGCCTGAGAAGGTTCTGATTTCACTTGAGACATTTTTTGCCATGCGTATGAAAGCACAAAGTTAAAATGCACAAAATTCAAATTATCATGTAAGTAGAGCAAGGTGGATTAAGAAAAACTGTATTTCTGACACCAAATACAAAACTGTGTTGTCTTCCTCAAAACTAGAGCTATTCCCAATGTTGGATCAGCAAGTTTTGCCACAAACGTGGTACAGACAGGAATAATTGCAAGGAACCTAAGGTCACACCCTGAGCATCCTGACATTTAAGCATCTCTGATTGAGTGAGTATGCAGACAAACCTTTAGAGTGGTGCTGGCAGTAAAATGTAAGTCAGTCCACATCCGCTTTTCTTTTCTTTCTATCACGTGGAGCCTGAGGGTACCTTTTAGCAACTCATCTCAAGAGGCTGCAGGGAGCACCAGGGCTAACAATGTGCCACCAGAAAACCATTCACACTAGAGAATGTTTGGACTTGTTAGGTAAAAGGTTTTGAGGTATTGCTTGTGGAAAAATATGAGAAGGAGTGTATCTCTACCTTCTCATATTTTCTGACTAAAGTATAGTCAGAAAGAAATGTAATATATATGGTAGAAGTTGTAAAAGAGAAAGATAAAAAATAAGTAGGGCCTGCAAAGAGGAGATGAAGATGTTATGCATATTTCGTTTGTGGTGCAAAATAAAAGAGGCAGCAAACAACAACAACAACAAAACAACAACAACAAAAAACCCCTCTATTCTGGCATTAAAGATTCATTTATATCTCCTCTGCTGTTATGCATTAATTTTTTGTTATTGAAATAAACTCAGACATGTTTTCCTTATAAAGATAACTACTTTGCAACACCTTTAAAGGATGAAAAGATTTTTAAGTGCTAAAAATAAAATTTACTGGGTGATTATTGTGTCGTTTCTGTTGTCACTCATTCTTCCCTAAGGAAGAAAAGGGATCAGTACTTATTTAAGAGAATTAGAAATTATACCTGACAAAAATATTATAAACCTTTCAGTAGCAAAGTTACAAAAAGAAAACACTGTGGCATAAGAAAAAGCCAATAAGGATCAGTACAATTTGCCTTTAGGAAAAAGCAATAACATGTAAAACCTGCCTTTCTTACTCATCGTTAAGGACTTTCATGGTTATTTCACCGAATTTAAACAGGAGAATCTTTCTGGAAACAAGCAGCACGTGTTATGTGCTAGAGACCGTCAGCATCATTTTCGCCCTTTTCATCGCCATCACGTGAATAGTGTCACTCACTGACACCTGTGTAGATCAAATCCGAAGCTCAGGATCGGCAAAAGAAAACGTATGGCTGTCCGCTCATCTTACAACGTTCCTCCTCCAGAAATTTCAACTCGTTTTGTCATCATTTTCCCCACAATGTCTGACGTCTTTTACAGCATGATCTTTGTAATTTACCTCACGTTGTCTCCTCAATCCAGAGAAGACCCTGGGCTGCCACGACCACCTCATCAGTGTACAGAAGCCAAACTGTGATGATTAGTTATTTACACACTTCCTATGTACTATATGCTAAATCGACTTCATTCTCTTTGAAATAATAGGTTTTCTTTTTGGTTTGGCATATAGAGATTATCTACTAAAGTATGATAAATAATTAAACAATTAAATGAACAAATAATAGGTCCACTTATTTGTGTGGAATAGTTACGTTGGTCCAGAATAAAACTGGTAAGAATTTCGTATCTTCAAAAGTAGGCTTTGAATTTTGGACAATCATCACATATAACCTTAAATTTTCTAATTATATTATCACTGTTTTGGTTAAGTAGTTCTTGTGTGGATAAAATGAGGTCATGGCATATGAAATATTTACAGAAACTGTGGTACATCATCAGCAGTCATTACCAGCAAGGATTCTTATCTTTAAGCTGTTTGCCACTCATCGAACTTTTGAAAAGGACATTAAAACATTGACAGAACTTTTTCCATGTGACTCACCAGATCCAATAAATCATTATGCTTTTTTTAAACATGAGACCGTACAAAGGCAACAAATAGGGTGAAAGGAAAAATTCCAAATTACTAAACGTTAAGTAGTTCGTAGTTCATTTAAACAATTGTTTAGATACGGGAAGTGAAGAGTTACTACGTGACGCATGATGTAGCAACCGTCCACGATAAGTGCGTGCATTCGGATCAAAAACATGTTCTAATAAAATTAAATAAATAGACCAATAAATGACAGGATGGCCATGTTTCCAAGTCCTATGTTGCGAACTAAGAATGGTCTCTTCTCCTCCAATTTGTGTCTATTTTTTTCCCTTTATCACCCATCACTCTTTCAATTCATACAATGTGACTCTGGCAGTTTCTGGCCACACAGTCATCTTGTTCAGTAGATCCAGAGTCGGATAAGGCGAATCCTCCGTCTGTACATTCTCCCCTCCTTTCCTGGTCCCCGTGCGGTGTGCAGCAAGCAGCTACGCGGTCCTCACTGCTTTCACACAGAAGTCGTCCCTTTTGCAACCTGCCGGCAATCACTGCTTGCCCTGTAGTGGCCAGAACTCAAGTACAGGGGAAGAGAACTTAGATTTTTTTCTTTGTTTCTAGTTTTTATTAGTATGTTTGCAGGACGTAATGACGACGTTCCTTGTGTGGAGTTGGTACACAGATAGGACACATCTGAATTCTTTTATCATCTCCTTGGCAGCCGCTTCCTCCCGTTCACCCCCCTTCTCATTTGAGAAAGATCTAGTAGCCTGCTTCCTATTATCTGTCTTTTATTTTGCTCTTTATAGTTTGGGTTTCTGATAGAAAAGATCTGATATTCAAGCTTTTGCATCTGATTTATAAAGAAGTCCATGACTTAAGCACTTTCATGTTGCAAACTTTCACACGTGCTTGGTATAAGACTTAGTTTGTGGACTTAGGAATGAATCTGATTTACTAATAATGCTCTCAGAACAGAACTCATTCATAAGTCGGGAACATATTTTATCACTTAACATTATGATCTCAAGGTGCATTCATTTTCCTGCAAATGACTCCAGTTTACCCTTCTTTATGGCAGAATAGTACTCCACTGTGTGTAAATACCACATTTTCTTTACCAATTCATCTGTTGATGGACATATATGCTGCTCCCAACATTTAGTTTTCAGGAATTATGATACTACAAACATGGGTATGCATGTATTACTGCAATAAGCCGTCTCTTCAGGGAAGATACTTGTAAGAGTTACTCTGAATAGGCTGCAGTTGCACAAAATATATAATTTTTTTAATATAGTTTCCCCATCTGAAAAATGTAATCATCACAATTGCAAAGAGATAGAAGTAACTCGAGTGCCCATTAATGGATAAATAGGTAAAGAAAGTGTGATATATGTGCACGAGTGTATGTGTGTATATAGTATAATATTATTCAGCCTTAAAAAAAAATCTGAATTCTGGTTTATGCTACAACATGGGCCCAACTTGAAGACACTATCTACATGAAATAAATCAGTTATACAATGACAAACATGATCATACTTCATTTATTTAAGAATTATAGTTTAGTTAAATCCACGGGGACAGACAATAGAAATGTAGTTTCCAGAAGCTGAGGACAGAGGGAAACAAATTTGTGGCCATCCTCCTGCCTCAGCCTGCCAAGTGCTGGGATTACAGATGTGTACCATCACACCTGGTTTGTTCCACAGCTTTTACCACAACAATAAATTTCAGAAAATTGTACCCAGTTCATGACCCTAATACAAATAATAAATTATATATGTAAAATGTTTGGGACAATGCCTAAAATATTATAAGTGATCAGTAAATTTTGACTACTATTACTTCATAAGTTAATTTTTTCTACATCCATCATTTCTCTTTATCAGTGTTGTGCCTTGCTAAATGCTGCTGTGACAATGGATGAATTTTGCAGAGATTTGTTTTGAAATGCAAGCGCTCTTCCAGGTTTATTCAATCCAGGAAGCACACTCACAGCAGATATAATTCATAGCTTAGTTCCCAACACAGGAAACTTCTGGCCCCTCCACACTTGTATTTTACTATATAACTATTTCATTCACATTATTGGTGAGCTATGAAAGTCCATCCCAACTAAAGATACTTGGAATTAATTTTGCATATGTTTCTGTCTTTTCAAATACTGTGGAGTTTGCAATGGTACTTAAATAGGTCACTTTTATATTATCTGATATTTATTTATATATTAGTATGTGGATAAAAGATATTTTCTTTGGTTTGAAATCTCCATGGGAATGCATCCTGTTTTGTCTCTTCACTTATAATTTATAAGACCAAAAATGGATTAAAATCAAAGTTAAGACATTTTTCATGTTTAGCAGGAATATTTTTAAATTGAAACAGAAACACAGCTGTGATTTCTATCACGATTTGTTATTTTTATATGTAATGGCAGAATTTGTAGTTTTGTCTTGTTTGCAAGCTTCCTGAGATTTCTTTCTGCATATGATTAAGAATTGCTTCGCAATCTATTCCTGTGTACCACTTGGATAAAAGTGTGTACTAGCCTGCTGTCACTATCCAGTCTTTCCTACAAAATATATACATTGCTCTGAGACGTAAATCTCCATCCTCAGTGGTATAATGAGATATAGATGAGTAATCTAAATTTTTAGGATGAAAATGCAAGTAAAAACTTATTTCACAAAGTCATAACATGCAATATACCTGAAAAAGAACGCTTAGGCACCCCCTTCATCGTTGTAGCAGCTGTGATTGTAATCATTTTTAAATGATATGTTCCACCAAAAAGAGTTGATCACATATTTTATGCAAAGTTAGAGTACCAGAATATGTCTCCCTGTCTTGTTTTATCATCAGATGAATGAGTGCTTATCTTCTGCTCTTCATAAAATCTAAAAAAAAAAAATTCTATACACCTCATCAATGTAAAACAATTTTTAGCCTTGAAGTGTAGCCCTGCATTATTCAGCTGTGATTTATATATTTCATTTGTATCTGAAGAGCAGCAACTTATAAATACATGGAAAGGACATGTGGCTTTAAAAAATAGTAATTCTAAAATTCCCTCATTAATTATGGCAATCTTTCATTGTTTGTTGATTGAATCAATGTGAGAATGTGATGTTTTCCCCTTTAAAACCTTCTAGAGAACAACTAAATTTTCTTTATCTCTTTACCCATAAATCTCAATGAATTAAATTATCTTCTTTGGGTTGAGTAAACTACCCTTTTGTCATTTTGAAAAATGTAGTGGAGGAAGTAAAGGTGTTATATCTCCTCCATATCTACTCACAGATCTGGAGTGTCTAACTTTAACTGAACATATTTCTGCCGTAACCATAGTACCCATGTTTCTCCTGCAATCATTTGCACACTAAACATGAAGTTCACCCCTTAAAAAGGTTATATGCTTTTCCCTAGACTAGCATAAGCATGTGCATTGCTGAGTTTTCAACATGTCATATACTCAGCTTCATTTTGACCTTTACCACATATGTTGGTATGTCTATCTTTACCCATATCACAGTGTGTCTCATTCTCCTATAAACATTAAAATACTCTTCTCAAGCTCCTGAAATTTACAAGTTTATCATAGTCTATTTGTCTAGAATACAGATTTAGATCTACCTCCTGACCTTTTCCTTCCTTATGATTTGTATTCCGTCTTAAATTTGCTTTCTATACACTCCCCAGTCTCTGCTTCATGTTGATAGAGAAACCCTAGTGGAAAAATCCACGAAAGACATTTATTACCACAAGCTCTCCACCCATATTGGCAGCCAAGCTCTGAATGCTAAGGCTTTGCTGACTGCAGATCCACGTTCTAAATCTGCTAGCTCTGTTCTTTGGCTTTGCTTCCTCATTTGGGTCAGCTCCTCAGAGTCTATTTGTAAAGGCAGCTTTGCCCAGATCTCTGATCAGCCCTTCTCCCTGGTAGGGCTGCCTCGATATGCATTTCCCGCATGCTTCGTACTTAGTGCTTGTCTAGTGGCATGTGCTGTAGGGAGAACATTTTTGTATTGCACTTGAAATTAGTGGTTTTACATATGTTTTGTGCAAAGGGGCGATGATATTTTGCTAGGTATAAATCATAAATAAATGTATCATGTTATAATGCACTATTTTAAAAATAATTTCTCAAAAGATATGGTAACAAAGGAAATAATAGTTTCCCAACAAAAGTATACATATTTTTATTTATAAAACTACATAATAAAATTGCTATTCTTATTTTATTGGAGTCATATTAGTTAAATTTTCTATCTCCAAATATAGATATGTCCTACTTAAATTGGCTTAAAGACATTGAAATTTATTTTCTCAAAGCAGTACAACACGATTCAGAAAAGAACAATTACAAAATGCCGAATCTCTATAATTTAACATTGCTATGACAAAATACCAAAGAAAAAATAGTTTATATGGAGGAAAGATGTATTGTGACGTATGGTTTCAGAAGTTTCAGGATTTGGTTGCTTAGTTTCATTGTTTTTGGACCCGTGATAAGACAGAACATCATGGCGGGGAGTGGTTGGTGGAGGAATTGCTCACCTTATGGTGTCCAAAGAAGTGAAAAGAGCTGAAAGGGCAAGGATCCTAATATGTCCTGCAAAGGCAGATCCCAGTGACCTTCCACTCCGACTCCACCTCCACAATTGTCCTCATCCCTCCCAATGGTGCCCCAAACTGAAAACAGCCTTTGGGAGTTATTTAAGATCCAAACCACAACAATTCTGGTCATAGGAAATTCTAAAAAGAGCAAAACAAGAGTGACAGAGAAACAGACCAGTAGCTGCTGGAGGGAAGGCGTACAGGAGGAAGACAAGGAGTGTGAGAAATTTCCTCTCTTGACTATTTCTGCATAATTCTATAATATCACACCAAAAATAAATAAATTTTATTGATAAATTATTTAATTGTTTAAAATGACCAAAACAGATACAGATACAAATAAGTGACTAGCTATATTGAATTTGAATGAATATTACATATTAATTTAAAATGGCAAAGAAATAGAAATGAGGTGAACAGATATATGTACTGAATTTAATATGATTTTCATTCTTTTTTGTGTGTGCGATGCAATTTTTTTGATCTTTTATTTTTTTTTTTTATTTTTACCAAGAACATGTATTGGTACATTGTATACATAATGATCATAATCAACATGGTTATTTTGTACCTGTACATGATATATCTTGGTATTTCCTCCTCTTCCCCTCCCCTGCCTTCCATTCCCCCACCCTTCCCTATTTGCAACAGGTTTATTTACATTTTTCCATTTTTTTCCTTTCATCTTATTTTTCTTTTAACCTTCCTTCTTTCTCCCCCTTTTCCCTATCTAGTTCTCCTCTTTTGAATACTCTCTCTTTTTTCTTACATAATACCTATTATACCCCTTTGTCCTTATTTATACTTACAGTTTCTCATATCAGAGAAACAATTCAATGTGTACTCATGAGTGTCTGATTTATTTCACTTAAGAGTATGTTCTCAAGGAACATCCATTTACACACAAATGTCTCTAGTTTGTCCTTTTTATGGCAGAGTAGTACTCCATTGTGTAGAAAAAACACATCTTCATTAGCCATTCATTAGTTCTTGGGCATTTAGGTTGTTTCCAAGACTTAGCTATTACAAATTGTGCTGCCATGAACATGGTTGAGCATATATCACTGTGGTATGATGATTTTAATTCTTCTGGGAAGATACCCAGTAGAGGAATAGCTGGGTCAAATGGAACCTCTAGTTGTAGTTTTCTGAGGAATCTCCACACTGATTTCCACAGTGGTTGGACCAGTCTACATCCCCACCAAAAGTGGAGGAGGGTTCCTTTTTCCCCACAACCCCACCAGCACTTGTTATGTTTTTTAACATGATAATATTTGATTGGGGAAAGTACCTCTTTTTTAAACTCTCCTCTATTTGAAAATTCATACAAAATCAGAGTTTATTTTTAAATTAGATTAACCATTCATTTACGTGTATTAAAAAGGCAAAACTATTCAGAAATATGCATAGAGTGTATTGACACTCTTCTTTCATCCCCATGTTCCACTCTATAGGTAAAAAAATTCTATTGATTTTCATCTTACGTTTTTCAAAAATAGATATATATATGAGCAGGCACACATACTGGAAATCATTCACCAATTTAAAAATTCTTGTCATACTTATATTGCACAGAAGTAACATAGTTCAATCAATCACTTTTTTTGGTAAAATAAGCATTTAGATTGTTTCTGATATTTCTTCAATTTCAAATGGTGACACAGTGAATAACACTGAGTATGTGTTAATGTCTTCTGATTGGAAGTTTTTCTTCATGGTTATTTCCTAGAAGCAAAATCGGTGGGTCCATGGCTTTATTTTTCATTTCCTTTATCTTTTTGTGATATATATTTAAGGTACAATGTATATATTTTAAATTTTAGTTCAATAATTTTATTTTAAATTACATACCATTATCCAACGCATAATAGAGAACATTTCTGCCACTTTAGATATTTCTTTCGTGCTCTTTTCTGGAAAATCACACCTTTTCAGAAGCTACCACTTTCCAACATCAGCTAGAATAATGTTTTTCGAGTTGCAGTTATGTCAGTGCATACATTAATATTCCATGATTTTCTCTCAACATACTCTTACCGAGATTCATCTGCATTGCTGTATGTACCAGTGATTCATTCCTTTTCAGTGCTAAGTTTGTTTCATTGTACAAATATTCCAGAAGTTAATTATTTACTTCCTAACTGACGGATATTTATATTTTGCTGCTGCAAAGAAGCATATTGTGAACATTCTTGTACAATTTCTTACCAGTACTAGTTACTGTACCAAGACCTTAAAACTGAGCGACCTCCCCACCCCTTTTTACTATTTTTATTATTTTTATTTTGAGACAGGGTTTTACTAAAGTCACTAAGTTATCCAGGGTGGGCTCAAGCTTGTAATCATCTGCCTTGGCCTCCCAGGGTGTTGGGATTACAGGTCTTATACAAATATTGAGGACATACATTATAAATTCTCTCAAATAAATATATAGTACAACCAGATGGATATGTAAGGATAATTGTGTTGTAGAAGCATGTTTCATTACAAGAAATTCTCAGTTCTCTAAAACAGTGTACCATTTCACACTCCATTTTTTGTCAATATTTGCTATTGACAGCCTTTAATTTTAGTCATTTTAGTGGACTTTTAATTTGCTTTCCCTAATAACTAATAAGGATGAACTCCTCCTTCATGTGCCCATTGACTTTTTGCATATCTCTCTTTGGAAACATTTATACAAATTGTCTGCCTGTTTTTATTGGATAGTTTTCTTTTTTATTGCTATCTGTAGGATTTCATCATACAGACGAAATACAAGTACTTTGCCCGATAAATGTAATGTGAAGTTTTTTTTCTCCAGTCTGTGGTTTGTCTATTTATTTTCTTAATGGTTTCTTTTAATTCAATTGTTGTTTTACCTCTAAAAGCCCAGTTTAGATTTCTCCCTTGGAGTATCACACAGTGCAAGTATCTTGGCAGGTTCCCAGAAAATGGAAGGGCAGATAAGGGCATCCAGAGCACGGGTTCACTCCGATTGATCTGGAAGATACAGAGCCACTTACATCCAAGTTTCCATGGCCTTGAAGTAAGCACTGACCTCCTTGATCTGCTCAGGAGACCCTCAGCATGACAGAAATGCGAATGTATTTTCTCACTGTTGAATTACTGTAGTAAAGTTATTGTAAACACTTGTTAGGAATTTACAATATTTCATACTAATTGATTATTACAACCAGGCATTGTATATTATCAAACATATTTAAAATAAGATAGAGATTTTTCAAGAGGCTGGTTATTATTCCTTTCTTTCAGGTAACAAAAAAAGAATAAATGGCTTTTAGTTGTGTACCGATAAACTATTGTGTCTCTGTGAGATTGGCATCAGCTGTAAGAGCGATTTTTCTTTCTTAATCACCAAGTTCCCTATACAAGCCCCTGACACAGCTGGATTTTCCCTTCACGCGCTCCAAGCTGGACTACTGTCAGAAATTCTAATCAAGGGTTTCTTGAAGGACTACTCTTAAATTCCCAGTGTTGCAACCAGAGGAGGACACAGCAGAGAGCTTGTTAAATGCCTCTGATGTCAGCACTGTGCGCCTGAAGGGAGCGGGGAGCGGGGGGCGCCTGTCTCTGAATGGAGCCTCCAGGCATGTCAAACTCTCCAGCTGTTTCATCTGAAATTAATGGTAGAATAAAACATATTTACTCAAAATCCTCCTCCAGTCACTTAAAGATGGGGAATTTTAAAAACTTTTAGAAGGTCCCTATTACATGTTGGCCTTTTCCAGTTTTCATCCTTCATCCATTTAAAGTTGAAAATGTGGGACAGGTCAGTCGGAAAATAAAAGTGTACATATTTGCTTGTTTTTGTTAACCACAACAGCTATTAAGTATGTATGGGTCCTCTTAATACACACACACACACACACACACACACACACACACACACATCCACGTACATACATATACTGTACTCTTAGTACAATTAAATATCTCTCACTTTGAAATAGGTACTTTTATACATATGTATAAGCGTGTCTGTGTCTTATGTCTATGTGTAATAAGTATCTATAGCACTATGTGCATACAAATGGCAATGATTTACCAGTCAAAACTACAGCTGTGAGTGGCAAGAATTAGAGACGCTAGTTATACCATGTTTTGGCATAGCAATTCCTTTGAAGCCATTTGATGTCAAAGAACACACACCATCAAGTTAGATATTTATAGCCTATGTCTTGCTTAACCCTTCCCTGAACAAAGAGAGAATACATGCAACAATAAAGCCTCTCCCCTAACAAATATTTTACAGGGCTGCTAACAAGAAGCCATACACAGAACGGAGTTGTATCTCACCTCACATCCCTTTCACTGGCTCACCTTCTGATGCTAATGAGCACTGCAGTGACTAGGAGGTCAGCAGCAAGAACCAGGAGAATAACAAACTGAAAGCATCAGAAAATGGACATATTTGGATAAGCAGATCTAAAACACTGGAATTGGTATTTCAGGTTGCCATAACCAATATTCTGCATAAAAAAGTGTAGCTCACCTTAAAAGAGTAGTTTAATCCAAATTTACAGTGGTCTGAAAATTTTATATGGGCGTGCTTTTGCAGGATGCAAGACATTCTAGCTTACTGATAGATTAATAAATACTCTATCTCTGATAACTTATATCTGTAAGATACATTCACACATAGGATGTTGTTTAATCTATTTTGCAGTCTTTATTGTTGTTGAAGAAATGGGTTCTAAGAGTTTCTGTAGTTTTAAATTTTACACAACTAGAAAATTATTAGGTTACCAATTAAAACATGTTTTTAAGACAGTTGTTATTTAACTCTATATTTGAATATATAGAGTTAAATAACAACTGTCTTAAAATGGATAATGGTGAAAGTTAGGTCCTCAGTAACTGAGATATCAGCAGAGAGAAAGTATGTGATCGGTGAGTTGCAGGTGAAGAAAACTGGGCATACAATTGCACTGAAAAATATGCCAGTGGGTTCAAAGTTTTAACCTGGTCTGGCAGATAAAGGCAGAACTGAGATTTCTTTTCTTTTCTTTTTTTTTTTTTTTTTTTTTTTTTTTTTTTTTTTTTTTTTTTTTTGTGCTGGGGTTCAAACTCAGGGCCTTGTGCTTGCCAGGCAAGCACTCTAACCACTGAGCTAAATTGTCAGCCCTCAAAACTGAGATTTCTAAGAAATGCTTACGACAAAGATGTAGTTTACTGGAAATATTATGGGGGAAAAAGTGTGAGGAGTAGAGAAATGGGTTTAGGGGCTCAGGATTGGCTTCAACCTATATTAACATCAACTGGAAAAATCAGAAGCCAAATTTGTCTGGCGCTCATCACTGAGCGTTACAAAGTATTTTACATGCTTAGAATTCACATAGCTGAGAAATGAAAGACAATGAGATTTCTGGCACACTAACGTTGTAGAGACACATCCTATGGATGCTTAACTCTCATCACTGACTATCCAAAAAGGACACCTGAAAAATTGTTCATCAAAGCTAACCTTATTAGATTTACCACAGTAAGGGACAACACAACTTTGATGGAAACTTGGCAGTATCAAATGGGAATTTAAAGCAAGATATTTGTAGTCTTTTGTGCCTGTACCAAGTGATTTTCAGGGTGTTTTCCGAGACTAGAAATTAGTTAGAATATGGTAGGATTTGAGATATTATAACTTTGGATTGCTGGGTGCACAGAGCCAAGGGTCTTGAAGCAAGTCTTGATCAAGAAGCTGTTAGCCTTGATAAGTAATCCGTTTTACTTGGTTCATTCTCATATCTTCTAGAAGCAGGTATTTCCTGGAGCAAGGAGCTAAATTATTTTTGCTTGGTTCCAGCATAGTTTAACACAAGGACAAAGAATTAATCTTGTTTTTAGTTCTCATAAACTAGGAGAATTGAATTTCAATGTCTGTGTGTGTGTGTACACATGTGTGCATATGTATATGTGTGAAAGAAAAAGAAACTAAGACAAAACTATAAGTAAATGCCAGATGGTCATCACTCCTTTAATTGTTCCTGAGAGATCTTAGAATGCAGCACACCATTCTGATATTCCATCAGTCATGTCAGTCTTGTAGGCTGTGCATATAATTCACCTAAAGTACTATTTTTTTTCTAAAATGATTTCTGAACACAAAGAAACTCATCTGGTGTTCAAATGAAGAAATAACAGAATCTGTCAATCTAAAATATTTAGGGGATTTTCAAATGCCATCTGCCTATCTGTAATTTTCACCTGCTTGTTGAACATAGAACCTCACACTGCAGACCAGAGTGTAAGATGCTGAGATTTGATATGGTGTCTGCATGGCCACAGGAAGGCCAGTCGGGCAGCAAGCATGTGTTTACAGGCATCTCACCTCCAGGGCTCTAGCTATTTAGAGGCAGAAGAAAAAGTTTTCACCTTGATATTTATAATCATTATTGTCTTGGCAAAAAGACAGACAGACAAAGGGGAAAATGCCTCACACAAAGGCAAATTTAACTGCATTGAAAATGGGGGTGTTCAGGCCAACAAAAATAGCAACTTATTTTGATAGTCTGGTACATTTCCTTAAATGTCTTTGCCCACTGCCTAAAATTTATTAACAACAATATATGGCAAAAACTTACTCTAAAGCATAACACCACTAGCAGGGTACATTACTCAGGATTGTGATGCTCCAGCAAGTTTGTCAAGTTTCTTGACATTTCTGTGCTAATTTCCTAGGTATCATATTTATCCACAGTCTAAGGGGAAAGGAATTAATGAAATGTTGTAAGCACTGTAAAAGTTTTTGTCAAAGTGGCTTCACATGACCATAAAATGACTTATCAACAGACTATTTTCTGACAAAAGTTCTGTACCAATTAAGAAAATCAATTACTAGTATTAATTTTATTTTGAAAATATAATCTAGATTTTTTTTTAAAACTATATTATTTATTTGTTTAAAAATAGAATAGTATTCAGGTAGTCTATTTCTTCTAGTGTGAGCTTTGGTAGTTTATGTTTTTCAAGAAATCTGTTCATTTTATCTAAGTTCTTCCATTTTGAAGTGCATAATTTGTGTAGATTTCTTACCTATATTACTTTTGTATAATTTCTCAAGAAATTTTTCACCTACAAAGATTCTAATTAGAAGCCTTTATTTTAAAGAAGTAATACTGGTTTGGTAAAAGAACCATATAAAGAGAGAAAAAGCATTTTGTGAGATAAATAATACTAATTGCCAATAGAACGAATGAGGTAATTTGTGAATTCTAAGAGCCAACCTAGAGGAAAGTCCTATGTGAAAAGAATGACTGGAATAGATGATATTCAAAATTCTTAGACTTTCCTTAGATCTCCAAGAACTAGGAAACAAACAAACAAAAAACTAGGCCTGAAACCTTCTTGCTCTTGCCTCATACACAAAATGGAATTTCAAGCTGTTCAAGTTGGTTTTAAGGTTTTCTCCAACTTGGTCAAACTTTAGACTGATTTCTTTCTGCCTGTAGGATTCTGATTTCTTCCCTTTCCTTAGAGCAGTTACTTTAAAAAAACTAGTTGATTTGGATTTTGTTTCTCTGTCTCTGTCTCTGTCTCTCTCTCTCTCTCTCTCTCTGTCTCTCTCTCTCTCTCTCTCTGTCTCTCTCTCTCTCTGTAAAGAGGATGGAACTCAGGCAAGTGGTTACATTGCCCAGCTTGAGCTTCAATTTGCAGACCTCCAGCTTCAGCCTTCCAACTATTGAGATTACACACATATAGACATGTACCACCATGTCCTGCTAAGGTGTAAATCTTTCTAAAAGCTTTTGCCAGTTTTATCACCCAGGACTCCCCTTTGAAATAGTGACCGATAAGGAAAACAGGGCTCCATCTGTCATGCTTGGGAGAGGGTAGGAGTGGGAGCCTAACTTCATTAGGAGTTTAATTTTAGTGGACCCTCTTGGTCCAAAATGTAAAACTACCTTTTGTCAAGAAGATGCAAGAGCACCATCCCCAAGACCCAAGTGGGCCCACCCAGCACACCAGCAACTCTGTTGCAGCTAGGCCGCCTGCTGGGGAGCCTCGGGCCTGTGAGTACACCCTCCCCCAGACTCAAGAGGGCATGCCCAGCCCACCGGGAACTCCACTGTGGCTCAGTGGTCTGTTGGGGAGCCTCAGACCTTTACCAATACCAAGTAGAGTCAATCATACCCATGTCACTGAGGAAAGCTCTGGAGATACAAAGGACACAAGGGCCAAGACCTGCATGTACCTAGAAGACACCATAAGGACAGACTTTTCCTTGAAAAGCTCTGATATTTGTCTTAATATAACCTCCCACAATAAAAAATATAAAATCAACATGAAGAACCAAAAGGGTGAAATATATATGTGTACAAAAAAAATGACAAGACACAGATGTAAAACACAACCCCAGACCCCCAGCTCACCCAGAAAAAATCCAGAGGACAAGATATAGAGGAAATCAGAAGACACCCAACCAAACTCTCGGAAATGATAGCAGCAGAAGTTAAAAAAAAAAAAAAAAAAAAAAAAAAAAAAAAAAAAAAAAAAAAAAAAAAAAAAAAAAAACAAAAAAAAAAAAAAAAAAAAAAAAAAAA
>PVJO010011988.1:0-57449 GCA_004026905.1 Hystrix cristata | reverse complement strand
ATCTAGTTTTAATTTTCGACATGTGGTTAGCCAATTTTTCCAGCACCATTTGTTAAATAGGCTATCCTTCTTCCAATGAGGGTTTTTGGCTTTTTTGTCAAAGATGAGGTATTTGAGTGTGCCTGGGGTTATTTCTGCATCCTCCAACCTATTCCATTGATCCTCAGGTCTGTCTTTTTGCCAGTACCATGCTGTCTTTCATCTACATTTCTTGTAAGATGGAAATTATACCTAGGGAGCCTGTTTAAATTTAGGTTTGATTTTGACGCAAAAATACTTCACTGATAGTGCTGTGTATTTCAATTATCACACCAAGAAGCACACATTATCAGTTGTTCTCATTTTATTGATGCTGAAATTGATCATTAGGTTCCAGTGGGATCAGCCAGTTTCCTCCTTTTTAAAAATTCCTAACAACATTTTACCTAATACCTTAAGTGACAGTTCCCCAGACAACTTTCATTTCATTGGAAGATACAAATGATGGACTATTTTATTATCTCTTTTTTTTCTTCAGGAGCTAGAATTCACCAATGAAAAGAGGTTTTTCTCAATTATTTCATTTATATGGGAATGATAGGATACTGTCCTTTCTTCCTCAATGTTTAGAATTGTGACTTAGTAATGTAGCATTACTCTGTTAAAGTTTTTAATTAACTTCTTGGATTTTACACTTTTATCTCACTATGAAAAATCTCAGTTCCTAACAGCATTAACACAACTTTTTATTTGCCTTCCCCCCATTTCATGTGACTACAGAATTACAATAAGACTACATTTCAGTATGAAATTTCTTTATGATTCCTTTCCCTTTGGAATATGGTCTTAGTTACTTTGTCATTGCTGGGACACAACACCTGACCCCCAAAAGTTAAAGAAGGAAAGGTTTGTTTTGGCTCACAATTCGTAGAGGTTTTAGTCCACAGTTGACTGGCAGGGCAGCATGGCAGAGGGGTGTGGCAAAGGAGGTCTTCTCATGGCATGGTGGTGGGAAGGACAGAGTGTTCAAGGCAGGTGAATATAATATAATAATATAATATAAATCCAGAGCACACCCACAGTAACCCACCTCCTCCCACTAAACCTCACCTTCCAACATCATACCCAGTCATAAACCCATCAGTGGACTAATCCAGTATTACACACCCATGATCCAGTTACCTCCCAAAAGCCTACCTGAGGCTTTGGGGAGACACCTAGTTATAAACTGAAACAAATATACCCTACTAGGTGTGTATTGTATTTTAAAATAAAAATAATTGTTTCCTCTGTGTGGTCATGGCATGAAAATGATATATAGTTAGGTTAATCTGTTTCTGTTCTTTTTTTTAATTTTAGGGATTTATTTTTCTTATTTTCTAATATATAAAATGTTTATATGGTTCCAAAGTCAAAACTATATAACAAGATACATCCACAGAATGTTTTTTATTTAGTTTGGTTTGGTTTGGTTTAGTTTTCGTCCTCACCTCTTCATGCCACATAGTCAATCTCAATACAAGGGTCCGTTGTGATTAGGTTTCGGTGTATGATTTCACTCTTTTTGAAAATATAAACAAATATATTTGTTTATGTTGCTTACCATTTCTCATATAAAAGTCGGTGTACCATAAAACTTCTCATGCATTTTGCTTTATTTTACTTAACAACACATCCTGTAAGTGTTGCATGACAATCTATGCAGATTTCATTCCTCTTTCACATTGTTGTACAACCATCATCACTGTCCATCTCCAGAGATGTTTCATTGTCTCAAACTGAAACATTATCCATTAAGCAAGAACTCCTTTCTTCCAGCCCCTGATAATCACTGTTCTACTTCCTGTCTGTGTGTATTTGACTATTGTTGGTACCTCAAATATGTAGAATCATAAATTGTCCTTTTGTGTCAGGTTGATTCCACTTAACATATGCCTTCAAGGTTCATCCTTATTGTAACATGTATTAGAGTTTCATTCCTTTTTAAGGCGGAATTATATTCCACTGTATGTGCATAACACATTTTTATTCATCTCTCAATGGACATTTGGGCTGTTTCCATCTTTTGGCTATTAAGAGCAATTCTTCTATGAATATTAGTGTACATAAATCTGTTTGAAAACCTTTGGCAGAGTGTGGTAGCGCATGCCTATAACCCCAGCCATGTAGGAGGCTGAGACAGTAGGATCACAAGTTCAAGGTCAGCCTAGGTAACTTGTAAGACTCTTAAATTTTTAAAAAATTTAAAAGGGCTGGGGATGTAGCTCAGAACTTCCTGGGTTCAATCTCCAATACTGCTGAAATGAAAACAAACACGGAAACAATACAGCTCCCTTCTTTGAACACTTTTGTTTATATACCTAGAAGTAGAATTTTTCTGAATGATATGGTAATTCTGTTCTTGTTTTTGTTTTTTCTTTTTGAGTTTTGCTATATCTGGTTTTAGTATCAGAATGATATTAGTTTCATACAATATTTTGAAGGATTCTTTTCTATTTCATGGAATAGTTTGAGGAGCATAGGTGTTAGTTTCCTCTTTAAGGGCCTGGTAAAATTCAGCAGTGAATCCATTTGGTCCTGGGTTTTGTTGGGAGAATTTATGTTAATGTTTCAGTCTCACTGCTTATTATTGAACTGTTTAGTTGTTTTTTCGGGGTTTTTTTGTATTCTCTTGGTTCAATTTTTGGAGGTCAACTTTATCCATTTCTTCTAGATTTCCCAATTTACTGCAATATAAGTTTTCAAAATAGGCTCTCATGATCCTCTGGATTTGAGAGTTGTAATATTTACTTTTCATCTCTGATTTTATTAACCTCTGCCTTCTCTCTCTTTTGGTTAACTTGGCTAAGGGTTTATCAATCATATTTATCATTTCAAAGAACCAACTGTATTTCATCAACCCTTTGAATTGTTCTTTTAGTCTCTTTTAATTTTGGCTTTGATGTTGATTATGTCTTTCCTTCTATTGGTTGTTACTTTAGTCTGTTTTTCATTTCCTGAGACCCTAAGGTGCATGATTAAATTATTTGTTTCAGATCTCTTTGGTTTTTTAATGTAGGCAGTCAAAACTATAAAATTCCCTCTTCCATCTGCCTTCACTGTATCCCAGAGATCTTGGTATGCTGTGTTTCCATTTTCACTTGATTCTAAAAAATTTTTAATTCCCCCATCCTGCTTTTTTCAGTTTTCCACTGTTTGTTCAATCTCCATGTGTTTACATAGTTTCTCTTACTGCTGATTTCCAGTTTCATCCCTTATGATCAAATAAGATGCAAGAAATTGTTTCAATTTATTTGCATTTAAGACTTGCTTTATGGTCTAAAATATGGTCTGTTTTGGAGAGAATTCCATGAGCTGCTGAAAAGGTGTATTTTGCAATTGTTGGATGGGCTATTTTGTAAACATCTGTTAAATCCATTTGCTCTATAAGAAAATTAATTTTGCTATAAGCATATTAGTTCTATGACACTAACTCAACTATTTATTTGCTCTCCCCATATCACATCACTATTAGTATTACATTAAGACAACAACAAAACAAAACTGGGGAAAAAGAAAAATAAGGACAAAATATCCCACCATACTGAAGTGTTTGGATTGATAATGTTTCTTTCCAGGACCTCTACTATTCAGATTCCACAGTATGTAAGAAGGGTAGTGAATCACACCTGGGATTCTAAAGTACGGTTGTTCCATGATTTCTGACCCCCAGATAAGCTCAGTCCCAAACAGTGGTTCCTGGTCATTAGCACTCCAGTATCTGGAGGGTACTGCAGTGGATTTCTTGTCCAAAGCTAGCCTGTTGTGCAGAAGGTGTTCCTTTCAGTCTCCATCCCCACACTGGATTTACAGCTTCAAGTAGCTATGGATTCATCCTGCGGCCTGTGTGTGAATGGGGCTGCCAGTCCTCTCTGGACTGACCTGGTGCTGGCAGAGTTGGGTTCTCCTACTCCCGGGGAGCTGAGGTTGGCATCAAGGGCTACTTCACGCATTTCTTGTGTTGTCTTTCTCTTTCTCCATGCTTTTTACCCCTGTCGCCTTGATTCCCAGAGCAGTTCCTTAATTTCTCTCCTAGGAATATAGTTTCTCCTTTTTCACTCTACCTCTTCTCACTTGCAGAGTTACAGGAAGGATACTTCCATTCTCCTGTTTTATTTGTAAGTGCTACAATTTCCTCATTTTTTATAAACATTCTACTTCTGTTGTTTATGAAAGTCTCATGACAGACTGGTTGAAAAGAGTACAAGTGTAGAGAAGCAACACGCCATCCTACAGAATGGCTTACTACATCAGGGGTGTACTTTGTTGTTCCAGCATTCTTCCCACCATGGTGATTCCTGACCGTCTCATGACCAGTCTACTAATAAGATCATCAAACACATTATTCATTTCTGTTATGGTGTTTTTCATCCCTAGCATTGGTTTTTGGTTCTCCTGAGAATGCCCATGTCTCTATTTACATTGCCTACTAGCTCTCGTATAGTGTCTACTTTATCCATTAAAGACCTTAGCATATTAATCACGGTAGTTTTAAACTCATGGTCTGATAATTCCAATGTTCTTGTCATATCTGAGCTGATTTCTGATGTTTGTTCTGTCTCTTTAAATTGTATTTTTCCTTTTTAAATATGTTTTGTAGTTTTTTTCTTGATAGCTGGACATAGTATACCAAGTAAAAGGAAATACAGTAAACTGACCTTTGGTAATATGGTGAGGTGTGTGGGGAGGGAGCTTTCTACAGTCCTATAATTAGGTCTCTTCTGGACTGTGGGCTTCACAAATGCTTTTCAGTCTTCACCCCAGCACCCACTCCCTGAAAACACACGGTAGAACTCATTAGGTAGAACAGCATTTCCTAAAGGAGATGGAAGCTAGGTTGGTAGCACATGCCCGTAATTCCAGCACTCAGGAGATGCTGAGGCAGGAGGATTGCCACAAGTTTGTGGCCAGCCTGGGTTACATAGTGATTTCAAGGCCAGGCTACACTACAAAGTGAGACCTTGTCTCATAAAACAAAACAAAACAAAACAAAAAAGGAGCTGGAGTTGGGTATCCCCCTTTTCTTCTGTCATGTGGAAGGCTACAGGGAACTAGGGTTAGGTATTTCCCTTCCTCAGTGTGGAAGCCCAGAGCTAAGAGGAATTGGTCATTTCTCTTCCCTCAGGTCAGTTACGTTTTGATAAAATCCCAGCAGGTCAGGCTCTAGTTAACCAGTCTCTCCTGCGTGCAGGTCTTATTAAGAACAGAATGCTGTCGCAAATGGCAAAATGGTTTCTTTTCTGCTTTCCTTATCTGAAGTACCAGAGCTTTTTTCTCTGATTTCATTTTGTGAACCTGGTAGAACTCTAGGAGGCAAAAATCACAAAAGTGTCCCTTGGAGTTTTTGATGCTCAGACTTGTCCACTTTGAGCCTCTAGCAATTCTTCAATCAACAGTTGAGACTGTCCCACCCCAGCACTTGTTCTGTGGTAGTTTCAGCTTCAGGGATTCTTTTCCAGTAAGTTGTAACTCTTTGTATCCACCTGTCTGTCTCTGTTCAGTTTTGGGGTGATGGTTTGCCGGGGTGACCTCGCATGTATAACATGTAAGAGTTGTTGTTTTTTCATTGTTGAGATTTTTACTTGTTAGGATGGTGAGGCAGCTTTCAAGATTTTTACACATTGGACTGGAAACTGGAAATCTGAACTGAGTTTTGAAGGATGAAAAAGGATGCCTACAGATCTGAATTGTTCAAAATAGTGGCCACTTGTTTTATGTAGCTATTGAAATTTTGATTAAGTAACATTAAAGCTCCATTCCTTACTCATTAGCTGCTCTATTTCAAATGCTAAATAGCTACCTGAGATTAATGCCCACCATTATTGGAAGGACAGAGGCATTTCTATCATCGCAAGGTTTTATTGGATAGTACAACTAGATAGACTCTTGCTGCTCAGAATACAGTCCAACAAGCAACAATATCCTATCATTAATAAGTTTGTTAAAGTGCAAAGTCTCAGATACTCTTCAGGACGCACTGACCAAGAACATTCTTTTAATATTATCCCCCAGTGATTCTTATGTACATTTAGATTTAAGAAGCACAGTTTGGAGGCTCTGGGACTTGTGTGAATCAGATGGGTCTGGCTCCAGGGTAGAGGTACTGGAGAATAAAATTGTATTCTGAAGAAACTGTGAGGACAAAAATACAGTATATGAAAATGTACACGGAGCAGGGCAGAATAGCAGGAATTAATAGGCAGGAGCATAGCAGAGTATGAATTGCTCAGTGACCCTTTGTATTGTAACATGCAGGGAGCTACTGACCAATTTAAAAAGGACTGCATAAGAAGATTTGGCATGAGGAGAGCCAAGCTATTGATAAGTGAAGGACTAATGGGCAACTTGGAAAGCAGGGGAGCAGTTATGAGGTTCTGACTCAAACCTAGATGAGATGAGGCTTTATCAAAAATGATGGCTCAGAGATAGAATCCACAGGATCTTAGTGACTGACTGGAGGAGAAGGAAAAATTACGTATAAAACTTGGATGACCGAAAAATTGATACTTTAACCAAATCAGAAATCCAGATTTTACAGGAAGGTGCTGAGGGTGTGTTAAGTTTGAAGTATTTTATTCCTGGAACATGTTTGCTAGTTTTATACCTGACAAATGACAGTAACGATAGTATCTAGCCCATAAGATTGCTGTATTAATAATCAACTGATGTTATGCATGTCAGGGGTCCCTTAAACGCCAGGCCATGCACCAGGCCTGCTAGGAATCAGGCTACACAGCAGGTGAGCAGTGGGAGACTGAGCAAAGTTTTATCTAAATTTACATTCACTCCCCATCACTCATGTTATGACCAGAGTTCCACCTCCTGTCAAGTGCGTGGCAGCATTAGATTCTCATAGGAGTATAAACCCTACTGTGAACTTTGCATGTGAGAGATCTAAGTTGTGCACTCTGAGAATCCAATGCCTGATGATCTGAGGTGGAGCTGAGGTGGTGATACTAGCAATGGGGAGGGTCTGCAAATACAGATTAACTTCAATGGAGAGGTTTGACCACACAGAGACTGTAATAAATCAATTGCTTACAGACTCATATCAAAACCCTATCAGTGAGTAGTAGTAAGTGACAGTTAAGCTGCATCTGGTGGAATGCAGCTTACAGGATTTTCTGCAGTGACAAGAACCAAACAAGATTATGGAGCAGACAGGACATAAGCAACACACTTTGGGTATCATTATCTTCCATAACCCTCAGATAAGACTGAATAGTTGCAAGAAAACAAACTCAGTGCTCTCACTGGTCCCACATTATAGTGAGTTGTATAATTATTTCATTATATATTAGAATGTAATAATAATAGAAACAAAATACAAGATAAATGTAATGCACTTGAAACATCCTGAAACCATTCTCCCCCAAGACCACCACCTCTAACCTGGTCCATGGAGAAATCACCTTCCATGATACTGGTCCCTGGTGCCGAAAAGGTTGCTGGTATATGTAAATATACTTTGTTAATGTTTAAGTACCATATACACATTATCTGGTATCATCCCTGCATGTGTCTGTAAGCTACACCAAAGAGGCAGAGGAGAGACTGAAGATACTGCCTGAATTTGAACAAAAGCAGTACTGAACATCAAGTCTAGTAAGACAGGCGGCACTGGAGGAAAATGCTCAAGAGAATGAAAGATGGAGCTAGTCAAAGAAGAAATATAAGATTACAAATCACCAATTAGATATACACCCCAGCTGCTTCTAAACATAATAAATCATCAAAGCTTTCCATCAAGTTGAAGAAGACAGAGTTACAATGAGATTTTGGAGAAAACACATATTAAAAGTTCCAACTGAGCGATTAGCAGCAGCATTCACTATAGATCAGAAACCCTCTCTAGAATCACTTCTGCCTGGGAACATGTCCTGCATACATTACAAACAGTTGTTACTTTTTCATTTTCATCTGCAGACAAATTTAAAGTTAAAATATAACAGGTCCTGGTTGAACATGGTGGCACACACCTCTAATCCCAGCACTCAGAAGGCAGAGGCAGGAGTATTGCTGCCAAGTTCAAGGCCAGCCTGGGCTGCATAGTGCGTTCGAGGCCACCCCGAACTACAATGTAAGACCCTGTCTCAAAAAACAAAAACAAACAAACATGTCCTAAGAAAGTGACTGCTTGTTCAAACTTATTACGCATATAATTCCTCAACTCTTGAATACCTGTTTGGAAAACTGCTAGGATGTTTAACCCTCTAGAGATATGTTCAAACAGTGGCCACCCCCCCACCCTCCCTTTTTTGAGTGAAGAGGAATTGTCTTGGGCTCCTTATATAAAACATGTAATATAGTTAATGCACATAAGTAACAAAACTTCCTTTATTTTTATATTTTTATGATAACACTTTTACAAGGGACCAAAAAAAAAGGGCAAGGCTTGGGTTGAACAACAGCATTCAGTGTAAAATGTAACCTTTTGATGTAAATGTTTTTCTTCTGGGATCTATAGGTATGCTGGATTCTTAAATTTGCTTTGCTTCTGTGAACTAAGCAAATAACTGACTTTAAGCTTCAGTAAGTCCATTCCATTAAATTCCATACATATCTATGGACAACAAGGCATAATATGGCAAAGTGGTAGGGACCCAGTCTCTTCCCTAAAGAGCTCATAATCTCATGGCAGAGACACCGGCAAGCAAGTTCTGGTGAGAGTAAATGAACACTCACTGAATGTTAAACAGCTGAAGCAACATGGGGAAAGCAGAGTAAAAACAATAGCTGCCATTAGAGATCATAAATTCAGAATAGAATGACTCAATTTGAAGTTAATGAAATTGGAGACTGAGAACCAATCTAATACTGAGTTCAGCATCAGTTCCAAATCTTTCTTGAAGGAGGGTTTGGTGGACAGGATTGTAATCCCAGCTCCTCAGGAGGCTGAGGCAAGGGGACTGCAAGTTCAAAACCACCTGGGCAATTTAGTGAGACCTTGTATCAAAATAAAATTTTAAAAGAGCTGGGGATATAGCTCAATGGTAGAGTACTTGCCTAGTATTGCAAAGCCCTGGGTTCAATTCCCAATGTCTAAATGAATAAATAAAAACCAATCTTATTTGGTAGATCCCCTTAGTTCAGCTGCTGTGGGCCCAATATCTGTAATTCCTCCCACAGAGGGCCACTGTATTTGCCTGTCCCTTGAATCTGGAGTGACCTGGTAATTTGCTTTGAGCCACAGAAGGCGGTGTATGTGATGCTGTGTGACTTCTCTGGCTATGGTTAAGAAGTCTCACGATTTCCGCCTCCACTGTCCTTGATGTGGCCCACGGACTCACAAAATAGCCTACTGGAGGATGAGCAGCTACATGGAGTAGACAGCAGATACGTGAATGAGGCCACCCAGGACCTTCAGCTCAGCTGACTCTCCAGCCCACAAGTTGACTAACTATAATCTGTCAGCCATGGTCTGTTTTGGTAAGTCCTTTGTGCTAAGAATAGCTTTGAAGTTTTAATAGTTTATAAAAAATAAAATAATAAAGAAGACTATGCAACAGAGACTGTATTAGTTAGCTTTTCATTACTATAACAAATGCCTACAATAAAGTGACAGAAAAGGTCTATTTTGGCTCACAGTTTTAGATGTTTCAGTCCATAGTCAGTTAGCCCTGATGCTTTTGGGCCTGTGGTGAGGTAGCTCATCACTGCAGAGCGTGTGTGAAGGAATAAAGCTGTTCAACTCATGGCTAGGAAAAGGGTGGGCTGTAGAGGAGCTAGGTATTGGGGTCTCACAGTCCTCTTTGTGGGCATGATTCCCAATGATTTATACCCTCCCGCTATGCCACACCCCTTTAAGGTTCTACCACCTCCCAATAGTGGCACAAGCTGAGGTCCAAGTCTCTAACACATGGGCTTTTAGGGGACATTCCATATCTAAAGTATATGAGAGACAAAGCCTAAAATACCATCTGGTCCTTTACAGAAAATTTGGCAATTCTACAGCTAAATGTGACCTTGTGAATAAGCACGGACAAAAACCAGAGAGGTGCCACCCAACGGATGCTCAGAATTGTGAGAAATATTAAACTCATATTTTTTCAAGAAACTAAATTTTGGAATGGCTTGCTCCCCAGCAACAGATAAATGAATCACAAGCTGATAAATGTTATACAACAAAAATGAAGACTGCCTCAGGGAAATAGTCTCTTAAAGGTTTTGGAGCATTTCTTGTCATATATTTCATTTGGGAGAATTCTTTTTTTAACCACCAATTTACCATGGCTCTGTTTTGCATTCTAAAAATGTACTGGCTGCTATAAACACATATATCTGATAGTTATTAAAGGGACAATCAAAACCTTTTAGAAACAGGTATTGGTATATAACTTTCCTAAAATTAAAAAAATACAGAATTTATAAAATAAAATACAGTATTAACATCCTAAATCATCCTTCTAAATAATTTTTCAGCACATTAATCCATTTGCCATGGAACCTGTCTAGTTTTTTTGATAATAGACCTCCCTCCCTTAGTGAGGTGAGCTATTCGGGTCGGGTGATGACCAGCTGTGATAAAGATATGCAGCAGGTCAATAATCCCGTCATCCTGCAAAGGGCACAAATAACTGCTCAGGCTGGAACCTAGAAAAGAATCATGAGTGTGATTTAGATCTGAGTATTTACACAGTCCCAACTAAGTCCTAGACTTACACTGGTACTATCTAAGTTTGGTTGCATCATATACCTGTTTTGAGCCTGCACTGCTATTATTTCGAGAACCATCACATTGCCATAAATGATTTTTTAAATTTTTTTATTTTCATTAGTACATGTTTGCAGTACATAATGATTACATCATCGTGGAGAGTAGGTACATGGACGTAACACTTAATTCTTTTTGCTTCTCCTTCTCTCCCTTGTCCCCTCTCTATCTCTTGGCTCACTTCCATTTGCATAAATGATTTTTAAACGTATCTTCCACTCACCTTTTCTTTTCGCTTTTGCTGCAGAAAAGACTTTGATAAGGAAGAAGCGGTCGAGCCAAGGGATCTGTAAACAAACAAAAAAAATGAGCCATATTTATTACAGTCTTGATGCAAATATGTGCGTCACAAATGGGAATGGTGGCCATGACTAGGTAGGGCAGCAGTTAAACAAACGCCTCAGACCACTCCACTCTGAGCAAAACAGAACAGTACAACCAACTGGCACACCCAGATCTGCTTTTGGCCTAGACTAATGCCGTAGCTGCTTTCTAAATACCATCTCTAAAGCCCCATCCTCACCTGGTGATTCCGCTCTTCCCTAGTCCCTGTCCTTTGGATCATGAACAGTCCTGTGTTTGCTTCAATCAATACAATGTGGCAAAAATGATGCTGCATGACTTCTGAGGCTTATTTCTATCTTGCGGCTTCTGACTCTTAAAAGGCTGTGACAAAATTCAGATCAACTGGCAGGGCTAAGACCAGAAGTTAATTTGCTGATGCAAACACAACCATCAATGTGATCCAGTGTCTTGGACTGACTCACTGGAAACTGTAGTCTTTTCAAAGTGGGGATACAGGCTGTTTAAAGACTGCGTTTGTCTGTGAAATAGAGGATGTCCATTGAGAGTTCTCTTGTGGGAGAAAGGATGGTTTTTATTATCAAGTAAAGTTGACAGAGCTCTTGCCAAGCAGAGTTTATGTGCTCAAGTGGCTATAGATAAGCTTACCTTGTACATCCACAAATATTTATGATATAAATCAGAGACCAGATGACCAAAGGCAAAGATTACACAGCCAATTACATATTCTTGATATATGCCTGTTACTTAAATGGATGTGGAAGATGGTACTAGGTATTAGTACTTTCCCACTGCTGGCACAAAATGCCCAACACCTGCAACTTCCAGGAAGAAAGTTTTATTTTGGCTTGTCATTTTCAGAGGATTCAGTCCATGGTTGGTTAGCTCTAAGATAGAATGGTATGAGGAAGGGCTTGGCAGGAGTCAGTTGCTGACCTTAAGGCATCTGGGAAGCAGAGATTAGGTGAGGAGCCAGGGACAAGAACACATCGTGCCAGGTCCTGTCCCTAGTGACCACCTCCAAATAATTCTACCTCCTAACTGCACAATCAGCTGAACTCTTCAGGGGATGAATCTACCGATGAGTATAATGCCCCCATGATCCAATCACCTTCCAAAGCCCCCAACTCTGAACAGGAGACTTTTGAGCAACACTTTACATCTAAACCATAACATTTTACCCCTGGCCCCCAAAAGGCTTATGTTCATCTTGCCATGCAAAATGCATTTAGTCCATCACTAAGAGTTGCTACAGGGGCTGGGGATTTAGCTCAGTGGTAGGAGCACTGGCCTTGCAAGCACGAGGCCTTGCGTTTGATCCCCAGCACAAAAAAAAAAAAAAAAAAAAAAAAAAAAAGAGTTGCTACGGTCCTAACAGTTCCAGCACTGCTGAGAAGACCAAATCCAAAGTTTCCTCTCAGAGTCAAGGCAAATTTTTATTTATTTATTTATTTATTTGGTACCGGGAATCGAACTCAGGGACTCATGCTTGCGAGGCAAGGCAAACCTTTATCTGTGAGCTCCTGTAAAAATCAAAAAGAAAGTTAAATATCTCCAACACATAACGGTACGGAGTAAACCGTCTCATTACAAAAGCGAGAAAGAGGATTAGCAAGGAACTGGGCCGAAGAAAGAAACCCTGCAGGGCAAACACTAAATCCCTAAACTCATGTCCAGCACTTAGGGCGGGTGAGATGAGACTTCAACTCCAAAGGGCTGGGCAGCCTCACCCTTAAGGCACTGCCAAGATTTTTTCTTTCCTAATTAGCTCTGTGTAGAATTCAACAAGCAAATCCTCTGCAACAATGGCAAGCTTGGAACAATGGCACGAGAGGACTAGGAAGCTATAAAACAAATCCTAGCGTCAAGGCGCCAAACCTCTGCCTGCCACGAAGACCAAACGGATACACGACCCGACAGTGTTTGGAACGCAAGGTGATGGCAAGAACCGGGAGGGTGCGCCAGACCCAGCGCGCAGGGCTGGGATGCGGGCCTCTCCTGCCAGCGAGCGGCGCGGGCCGGGCCCCCGCGCGGGGTAGGCGCGCGCCCGAGCGTGCGTGCGGCTGCGGGAGGCTGGGGGAGCGCGCAGGGCTGGCGCGCGGTCCGCCCGCGTCGGAGCTGAGAGCGCGCCCCGCAGGAGGTGAGTGCGAGCCGGGGCCCGCCGGGCTCCCGGAGCCGGTGGAGGTTTGGGCCGGCAGGCGTGGCCGCGGACTCACCCAGCCGGGAACGCCGACATCCCGCTGCGAGCCCGGGAGGCGCTTCCCACCGCCTGGGCCTCGGGAGCCGGGCGGGGGCGCCGCGAGCCACCACGCCCCGCGCCTCGGCCTCACTGTCCGGCTGCCGCCTGGCGTGGGGGCGGGCCGAGGGCGCGCGGGGCTCGGACGACTGCACGGAGCCCCGGGGCGCGTGGCGCGCGGCTCGGGCCTCGGCTGCTCGTCGCCCACCCTCAGGACGCCGTCCGGGCGCGAGTGGCCCCGGGCGCGCCCGTGCCTGCGGCGGGGAGGGGACCCGACGGTGGTAGGTGTTGGGGCCCACAGGCCTGGGCGGACGCAGTCTCCGGCGGCGTCCAGGGCCTAGGGGCCGAATGGTAGGATGGTGCGGAAGGGGAGGGGCTGGGGAGGGGCTGGGAAGAACGTGGACCTCAGGAAGGGAAAGAGAACTGGCGAGAGAGAGACAGACAGACGGACACAGGGGGGAACGAAGAAAGCCCGGGGGGTCAGGGGCTACGTGATCCAGAAGAGGCCGTCTCAGCCGACACACAGGGCATCTTAAAAGATACCTTAGAGGTGCGGCGGAGTCTGACTTCCAGACCGTGAGGAATGAGTGCAGCAGCAAGTGCATTCAGTATTTGCATTCGGTGCTTGTTCTTTTCACCTCCCCGCTGCTGGACTAGGACGGAATATTTTACAGGGCGGAGATGGGTTTTTGTTCCGTGTAGTTTGCAGTGACAGCCTTTAAGAGGTGGCTGTTTTGGTAAGAAAAGCTACTACTAAGGAAGAAATTGCCAAACGTGTCTGTCTGTCTGGCTCTCACTCTTTTCTTTTTTACAGAGGTAAGAAAGATTTGAGTTTGGGGTTTTCATCCGGGAACGATTTGTGTTTTAGCTGTCACAGAGGAGTGCCCTGAGCACAGGGAGGGCACTGCGTTTGTGCTGTCAGAATGTATCGGTGCCTGATAAAAGCGCAGAGTGAATTTGTATCAGCTAGAGGTGAACTCAGAATGAATGGCCATTGGGTAACTGCGGCCCTAAAAAGTCTGTTTTCAAGACAGTGTCCAAATATAATTCCAGGTTAGAGCATGGAGACAAAGGAAAGGATCAAGACTTTTCTAAAAATGACAGAAAGCGTTGATACTTAAAAACTTGCTTCTATAGCAGTTTGCTACATAGAGAATATTGATTTAGATGTCATAGTGGCAATGTTGTTATTACATAATTTTCTTCTACTCTACTGTTCAGTGGTTCACAGCAAATCTTGAGGGCTTTAAAGAATGGAATGTAGACAACCACAAAAAAATCTTCAGCTAGTGGTTTAAGTTCATCTGAAACTCAACAGGTAAGTTGATCTTATTTATACTTTAAAAATTACGCCCATCATAGTGCTTTTTACTAGGTTTTAGATATCACCAACGTAGCTTAAAGTTTGTTATAGTATATTCCAGTATGTTTCTTTCCCCAGGGGGTTTGAAGAGGTGCATTATTGAACGCTACTGAACTACTTGGAGTAATACATATTTTTATTAAAAATTAAGTTATTATTAAAATACCGTGCTACCTCAGCAAAACTTTAGGACTACATAAACTCAATATTGTGGGTCATATTTCAAGATCCAACTCGACTCTTTGTTTCTAAGAAAATGCTCCACTGGAAACTTTCCTTTTCCCCTCAGGATGGCTGATTTGCCTTCCCCCTGTGCCCAGACTCCAGCTCTGTTCCACGTCCTATTGTATGGTGTAGGTAGATCTCATCTTAGGCAATGCCTTCATTTTTTCCACAACGAGATAATATCCAGGCAAATGTGTTTTTCTATTGCAGCTTTTATGGCTGTTATTGATCATCATTGCTTCCCATGTGGTAGGTCCCCACTGTATGGTAGGTACATAGCCAGCCTGCACAGCTTCGTGGAGAAGGTCAACGCCTGGGATCAGACAGGTCGCTTTTACATGACCTTGCAGAACACGTTCGTTCAGAAATAACAGTTCTGCAGGCTCTTTGGCACACATCTCTTTTGGGAAAAACGATTTTATTTTCATAAAATTGCATATCGCAAATATTAATTTTTTTTAACAATGCAAATGCTTTTTGTTTACAGGACTCTTGGCATATTGTGAATTAGAGGAAAGGGAAAGGTAAGGGTCTGAGCTAGAATTATGGCAGTTTGTACGATTCAAATCAGGGTGAGAGTAAGATGAAGTTATAGAACATCTTGATGGTGAGGGCCCAGAGAAAATATGTTCTTGAGGGTCTGAGATATTAAAGAATAAAAACCAGAAAACTAGAGCAGATTTAGTTTCCAATCATATGTATTTCTGCCTCTGCACTCAGGTAGTTAACTAGAAAGCCAAGGCCTGTTTTCCTCATTTCATCCACAGTTACCAGTCTTGCCTACCCTCCAGGAGCCAGTTCCTGTAGGGAACACCTTATCAGCTAGACTAGGATCTCTTTGGGGTCATGAGGAAACAGAGAAGAGAGCTCTTGATGTTCCATGATGTGCCTTTTTATGAGACCGGAATAAACATTTCCTGGCCAGGATCTGTTTTATAAATATAGTCAGACTACTTCTGTGTCCTTAAGTTCTGTATGCACAGACTCAACCAACAATGGACTAAAAATATTCAGGAAAAGTTGTGTCTGTATTAAACATGTACCAGTTTTTTTAAATGTCATTCACTAAGCAAAACAGATATTTACGTTGTTTTCGGCAATATAAATGATATAGAGATGATTTAAAGTATGGCGAAGATGTCTCTAGGCTATATGCAAATATGTGATTTTATATAAGGGATTTGGGTATCTAGGGATTTTTGGTATCTGTGGGGAACATAGTAGCACACGTTTGATTAAATTGTCGATGTCTCCATTTTATATACCAAAGCACAATTGAGTAGCTGAGATAGAGACTATATGGTCTGAAGAGTCTTTCCTTTTACAGAAGATAAAAACTTTGCCTATCCATGAGCTAGAACATGGAATTCTGCAAAACTCCAAAGCTGTGCATTTTGAACGGGCTCTTAGAAGTGAATAAAGAAGCACCATTCCTGTTCCAACACCTCACAAGTCTGCAGCCAGCTGCCCTCAGCATGACAGTGAGGGCTCCAGCTCTGTCTTTCATCTAGAACTATTTTGACTACTCTTTTGGTTACAGGCTTTGTTTTTGAAGATGGAGTTGCCCATTTTCTAAAAAAGAAAATTATCATTTACTCTCATAGCATTAAATACTTCCTTAATTTACACCTTTACTGGCATCAACACATTCTGAGGATGCAGACTGAGCTCCCCACCCAGGACTCTGATGGCTCATTTGGAGACATTTGAGCTGGGAGATCTCCCCCATCTTCTCCAGGTGGGCTCTACTTTTGAGGTTCAGTTTACACTTGGAGTCTGAGTCTTCCACTGTACTCTGCATTGACTGTCTGCAAGTTGAGGGCTTCTCTTCTCTCCTGCTGCTTTGGCCTTTGAGACAGGTCTAGCATCAAGTGAAGATGGAGTGAACGGAATGCTGTCAGGCAACCTGGGGGAAGTAACTCATGACAGCATGACAGAGAAAAACAGAAAAGATCTGTAATAGCCCTAATCTAGGGCAATCATGGAATGAGACGTTAACTAGAGCAGCTTCCCCTCTCCTCTAAGCTCAGCTTTCAGGCCAGGCTTGCTGTTCTGCCTGATTCATTCTGCCTGATTTGTACGCTTTTTACTCCAGTTCTGCTGGCTTCACTGACCTGATCTTCTCGTTGCTTTTGTTTGCCAGCAGAGCTGCTCTGTGGCATAATGCCCTCAGGCCGTTCACCGGGGCAGAGGTGTCAGCTTCTGCTTACTCTTTCCTCCCTGCTCTGGAGTCTGAAGAAGCTGTGGGGTCAGGTGTGAGATTGTGCTCCCACATGGGGGGCTGCTCTGGCAGAAGGAACCGATCATTTGGAATTGAAGGGTTTGAGTTTGGGTTCTGTGTCTGCCTATCTGTGGGCTGCACAGGTCACTGAAAAATGGGTTTGATAGCAACACCCATTTTCTGGTGCTGCAGAATATACTTTGTAAATTGCCTTAGGAGTACTGTGGATTTCTGTGGTTTCCCAAAGCCCACTTAGCCTTAAACAGAAACCTTCTGCATAAAAATCCTACCCTGTATTGTAAATTATTAAGAGTGGAGTTTTTGTTATTGTTGGATGTCGGCGCAGGTGGGGCAAAAGCAGAAAGAAAATTACAGTACAATTTTCCTTCTCAAGTCCTGCTGCTTTTGGTTGCTCTTCTTTTTTCTCAGCCTAAAGACTTTGCATGTCACAACTGCTAAATCTACAAAAGATTCTCATATACAGGATTGTTTTACTCATAAGAAAGTACTTTCTTTGTAGAGAGTATATAATGTATCTTTTAAAAATTCTTTAAAAACCCAGATGCCTTTTACCTCAACACACTGAGGTCTCAGGCTTTGATTTCCATGAGGCTTGAGAGAAAGACGTCTCAGGATACTTCTGAGGGTGCCCCCTGCAGCCGCAGGAATCTCCTTGAACTGGGAAAAGGCAGTGGAGGAAGGTATGATACTCACTGTCTACTGAAACTGTGTATCAGCCACAGAGAGTGGGGGTTGTGTGTGTGTGTGTGTGTGTGTGTGTGTGTGTGTGTGTGTGTGAACGCAATGAATACTCTGGGTGGGTTCAATGTGGGGTTTTTTTCCTCCTAAACTGAATGAATTTAGACTCATTCTTAAAAATTGAATGCTTTTATAAAATTAAACCTGGCTCTAAAGATCAGCCAGTTTGGAAACCATTTAGCCACCATCATTAGATGCACATTTTGCTGTTCTGATCAGAAGACCTTTCAGTGCCCAACTCTTCCCAGAAGCTATTTCTTGTGTGTCATCTAAGGCTTCCCCTGACTATCTGGGAGAGAGGCCCTATTGAAAATGGGGATGAGGGTAAAGTCTCTGCTAGCTACTAATGTTCACTGCTTTTTTGTTTGTTTCCTTACTTAGTTTATATTTCACTCAACCTAAATTCTCCTTTTTAAATATATATTTTTTTAATTTGTGCCTATTAATTTTACAAAATACTGGTTTTCTTTTTGTGTGTGTGTGGTACTGAAGATTGAATCTAGGCCCCTTTCACTAAACCAAATCCTCAGCCCTTTTTTATATTTTATTTTGAGACAGGGTCTCTCAGAATTGCCCAGGCTTGACCCAAACTTGCAGTCCTCCTGCCTCAGCCTCCCAAAGTGCTGGGATTACAGATGTATGCCACCATACTTGGTTAAATATTGGGTTTCAGTGTGGTATTTTCATACATGATTATATTTTGATCATATTCATTCCCCCTATTGCCCTCCCTCATACCTCTCTCCCCTTGTTCCCTTACTTCTAATATTAGGTTCTCTTCTATTTTCATGGCTCATTTTAAGATTCCACATATTAATGAAAACACATGTGACTTGTCTTTCTACACCTGGCTTTTTTCACTGACCATGGTGATCTCTAGTCTATCCATTTTACTGCAAATGACATAGTTGCGTTCTTCTTTATGACTGGCTAATACTCCGTTTCGTAAATATACCACATTTTCTTTATCCGTGTATCTGTTGATGGGTACCTAGCCCTGTTCCTCCATATCTTGGCTATTGCGAATCACGTCACCATCAATGTGGACATTGAAGCATTCCTGTATTATCCTGACTTTAATTCCTTTGTGTGTATGACAGGTCACTGCTTTTGTGTCTTGAGTGTTCACTAATGTTTATAGAAGCTCGACAGAGTTATTTGAGATTAAATTCATTAATATTCCCTTCAGTGCCTTTTTGATTGCTGACAAGTGACCTAGCAAGAAAAGTTATTGGAAACTGTCTGGGTTAGAATTGGGAAGAGCCGAGCATGAGACTAACTGGTATCTGTATTTAGGATTTTCCTTTATTTAAAGTTTCTCGTTCAGCTTTGACAGCTCCTCTCCCTGGGGAAGTACAGAGATGCTGCCCTACGTGGAGGATCGTGTAGAGATGCAGTTCAGTAGGAAGCAACAAGTGAGGGGGAAGCATGGAGTGCAGTGGTTCCAGGACTCCACTTTGGGGCGAGGGCTTCTGGGGTCCCAGGGCTGTTGTGACAGTTCTGAGACACTGGGGCAGGTCACCCAGCCTCAGGCCCCTTACTGGAAGAGAAATGTTAGGACAACTCCTGGAGATTGTTCTAACCATTACACAAATGCAAATATGAAAAGACCCTTACTGTGGTGCGAGGACCAAACGAGGGATTTGCTAAAATTTCATTATGAAGAGACGGGGTGTGAAGGAGTTAGAATAGAAAGCATATTCTTTTTCATGTTAAGCCTCCGTTTCCCCCAACAGAGTAAGACACATTTTATTTTTAAGAATAATTAAATTTGGCAAATTAACAATTATTGTTCATTTACTAAATAAAATTAAATTCTCTATATATGTACTTTAAAATAAGCAGCTGCTTTTTAAAATAAGCAGAAAAATATAAACCTTATCAAATACTCACAATCCTCAAATAAATTAGCTTGGTGCCATGCTAATATCTTGAACTTCAGTTGGAAGAGGTTGGTGTATTCTGTAGCTCTCCTTGACTTGCTAGAAGTGCCTACTATAGGACTTTTGACAATTCAAATCATGCCCAGGGGAAAAAAAGTTTAATTGTAGGACTGTGGGACAGGAAAAAGGATCATGGGGGAGGGGAGACTGTAGAACCAGAAAGCGCCCCTTTGGCAGTGGTGACCTCTACTGAGAATGTTTACATCATCAGGGGAGCAGGTACTTGACACCCTGGAGGAACCAGAAGCCTTGGACTCCAGGAGAAGGCTTGCTGATTGGAGGGAGAATGTGGATCCTCTTGTGGTTATTTGCATGTTTAGTTGTATTGTAGAGCATCTGGTACTGTATAAGACATGTTCTAGAGATAGCAGCAGAGTTTGTAAGTAGAAAAATATAGACAAATAAGAGCAAATTAGAGGACACATGCAATGTGGACTTTAATAATAGTGGCACCATCTCCTTAGCTTTTACTGTGTGCTAGCCCCATCCCAAATGTTTATTTCCGGTAGTCCTTAGTATTGCTCCCATTTTACAGAAGAGGTAATTTGAGCTTAAAAAGGTTAAGTGATCTGCCCAGTGGGTATGTGATGCTTCTCAAACTGGTATGTCCACAGTCTGCTAGAGATCTTGTTTAAAAGATTTTGTTTCTGGAGGTCTGGGGTGGGGACTAAAGCTCCACATTCCCGCTGAACCTCAGGGCAGCAGGGTCATGTGGGGAGTCAGTTACTGCATGAACTGAGCCCCACAACTCTGCAAGATGTACCTCTTGGTTGGGAGTGCAGTCTGTGGTTTGGGGGCTCTTCCAGTGTTTTTCATGCCTCCTAGGGTGCAGTCTGTGATTTGGGGGTGTGTCCAGTGTTTTTTGTGCCTCCTGGGGTGCAGTCTGTGGTTTGGGTGCAGTGTGTGGCTTGGGGTGCAATCCGCTGTCTGGGGTGTGTCCACTGTTTTCTGTGCTTCCTGGAGCTTGTACTGTGCAGCCAGGTAAGAACCACTGGGTCTGAGAAGAGAGAAAAACAAATTGTTCAGATGTCACGGCTTGCGTGTCTGCTGTAATCAGAGGAGATCATCAAAACCAAAGCCGTGTTGGGTTGTGCAGATAACTGGGTTTTTAAATGGTCCATCTTAGTCACTTTCTGGTCCCGGAGACACAATATCTCACACTCACAACACAGAGGAGGAGAGAGGGGTATTTTGGCTCACAGTTTGTAAGTCTTCTGTCCACAGTCAGTCAGCTGCACCCCAGGCAGAGGAGGGAGAAGGGTCTGCGAAGGAAAGCTGCTCATGTCAGGGCAACCTGGAAGCAAAGAGTGTAGGAAGGAGCCGGAAAAGGGCGATGCCTTCCAGGCCACACCCTCGGGGACCAGCCTCTTCCTCCCAGGCCAGCTTTTAGCAATAGCTGCAGCGCACTGTGATTCAGTGGCCTTTCGGAAGCCCCGCTTGTGAGCAGATGAGGATTTCGGGAGCACTGAGATATAAAGCGTAACAGTGCAGAGTTTTACACTTCTTTGTTTATAAATTAGTGTGTTCAAATTGAGAAGGTGCTGCTAGGGAAATTCCACCCAAGAAATGTATATTGATATGGGGGGTTTTCTTTCTCTTTATAAGGAATAAGATGTGATTGATGTACCCAGTTGTGTCCTGCCCAACCTCACGTTCTCCTGAAGGGAACAGACAGCAAACAAATAGTAGACAAATAGATTTTTTTTTTTTAAATCCCAAGTAAATGTAAGTGCTGAGAAGGGAGTAATAAGGAATGTAGTAGAAAACAAGGGCTGGGAGCTATTTGAGATGGTGTGAGGGAAGGCCTCTCCTAGGTGACTTTTTCTTGAGATCTGAAGCACAACAAGGGGGTAGCCTTTCCAGGAACCTGTTGGAGGGAGAACAAGCGCAGATAGGGAAGGAAAGAAACTGACATACTCAGAAATCAGACAGGAAGCCTATAGGATTTTGAGAGTGGGAATCTTTCGTCTTTCTGTATGAAGACCATAAGGGTGTGATGTTGCTTCACTGTTTGTATCTGTATTCACTGGTCACAAGAAATTAGAATGCAAATCTTGAAGCAGCTGGCTCACTAGAACAGGAAGCATAGCAGCCAGACAGCGGTCTCCCAAGATCCAGTGGCCAAGAACGTGAGATTTGGAGTCTTGTTTGGGTTTATCCCCACCGTTTACAAGCTTGTGAGTTTGGGCAAGGTGCGGCCTTTTCCAAACCCTTAGTTTCCTCTCCTGTAAAATGAGATTGTAAAGTTTTTTTAAAGCAACTCCATCTGTGGGGCTCTCATGAAGATTAAATGAGCTGGTGCTGGGGAGCAGTTACTTTGCTGTCACCACAGCTGGGCTCTCAGTGGAAGGTGGAAGGTGTAGACACCTGCCCACACTGACCACAGCAGTACCCAAGTGTACAAAATGGCTGCTAGACTAGACCGCTGAGTTCATGTTTTCAACAAAGCATGGCTTACAAAAAAGCCCCACAGGTTATACACCGAACTATCAAGGTGAACACACCTGTGACCCCATCAAGAAACAGAGCATGGCCAGCGCACCCTCATCCCTTCTCTTTTGTCTTTCCTCCCTCTCCCGGGTGTGCCAGTGGCCTGAATTGTAGCATTGTAGATTAGTTTGCCTGCTTTTCAGCTTTGTGTAACTGCAGTCGGGGTGCCTGCTCCTTATATGTCTGTCTTTCTCTCACCATTATGGTTATGAGATTCTCTGTGCATCATGCAAGGTGGTAGTTTGTTCATTGTATGTGTTGTTACATGTTTATGTCTCTTGTGGGGGGGATATTGGGGCTGTTCCTTTTGGTGGAGCTGTTTTGAATAGTGTGCTATTATAAGCATGTATGTTTTTGGGGGGAGGGGTCCTGTCCTTTAATCAGATTTTTATTTTTTAAAGTTTGTGACTTGTATATGAGTTCTCATATTCAGCATCTTGGTAAACCTGTTCGTTTTTATACATTATCTTCCTCCTGTATAGATGATTATGTAATATGAAAATAATGACTTTCATCCTTTTGAAGAATTTTAATGTCTCCTTTCCTTTCTTGTTATGTGGCGAGTGAGGTAACAGTGGGCATCCTGGTCTTTTTCCTGACTTTATTAGTACATTATATTTGAATATAAGTGTTGCAGTGAACAACGTTATATACATTGTTTTGGACTATGCAGCTGTGTCTGAAATAAATTCCAGGATCCAAATTCCCAACAAAAGAGTAAATATATTGTAATTTGAATAAGTATTTCCATTGCCCTCCACAGAGCATTACCATTTTATAGTTAGTCAGAAATGTACAGAAAGGGATTTGTCTTAACTCTTTATTTGTTACTATTAAATTAAATAAAATACAGATATCTTGGTATTTTGCTCCTAAATATGTCAGTGTATGACTTAAAATAGGAAATTTAAAATGGTTTTTAATACCTTTATTAATGTATAATTTATGTAATTGCAAAATTATTTTAAGTGCACAGTTCAATGATACTTGCTTGCGAGTTGAGCAACACTGACAAATTTTTAAATGTCATCATCATCCCTAGAGGTTTCTTCATGCCTGTTTGCCGTAAGTTCCTGATCCCATACCCAAGCAACCACTAACCTGCTATTAATAGATTTTTCCCTTCCTGGACATTTTATTTGAAAGGAGTTATGCAATTTATGGTCTTTAGCATCTGAATTCTTTATTTAGCATGTTCATGCACATTACGAATCCTTACAATTGACATTTGTTGTAGAGTGTATTAGTACTTTCTTTCTTTTTTATAGCTGAGTAGTATCCCATTGTGTGGCTGTACCACATCTGGGAACATTTTATTTTGTAGCCAGTTGACATTATCACTCTTAAAAAAATTAATAATCTTCCTGTGTCATCTACTGTTTGTCTTCAGATTTCTCCAGGGTCCAGGCCACTACTGTACTTTCTCCTGTGCATGCCCTTAGCCTTCTAATCTAGAGCTATCCCGTTTTTTGCAGCGTTACTCGCTGAGGAAACCATGATAGTTGTCTCATCGAAACTTCACCTCCCAGATTTGCTTGATTGCTTCCTAGTGGTCTTCCTTAGCTTGTTCTTTCATATGTATTTCTTGTAAACTTGATTAGATTTCAGTTAAACATTTTTGGCTAGGATACATCAGAGACAGTATTGAACACTTCATATTTTATCTCATTAGAAGGCATATAATGTTTGTTTTTCCAGCATTTATAGTGATAAAGATTGATCACTGTGTTCATTGGTCACACCCTCACCCTCTGATGTAAGGTTTATATTTTTTGAGTCCTTGCAGCCAAAAAGTAATCTTTATAAATATTCCTTTGGCACCATATAGATGTCTAGCTCCCCATCAGCCTTTCATTAGATAATCAAAAAGTGATTGATAATCAGTGCATGAGAATCAATAATGAGACATTGCAAAATGAGTTTTATTCTAGCATTCCATCTACATTTATAATTGCTATTTTTCTATAAATAAGAGCTTTTCCTTTTCAACTAGAACTGTTTGATTTCCTTGAACTGTAAATTCATTCTTTAAAACAGGAAAAGAACAACTTTTCTCCCCCTTCCCAATAATTCTCAAGGGTTGGTATAATATCTGCTTCATTGAAATGTAGTGTGTTGTCAGTATTCAGTTGCAGAGTTTTTAAAAATAATTTAAGTATGAGCTCTTTAAATTTATTAGTAAAAAAGAAATTATATGCGTGAATAATTTGAGTTTCCAAAAAAAAGGTTGGTTTTTTTTTTTTAATTTCCCGTGGTGGGGATCAAACCCAGGGCCTCATACATGCTAGACGGTGCTCACCTACTGAGCCATATCCCTAGCCCCCAAAGTTTTTTAAATATTTTCAATTTTTTAAGTTGATATGTAATCATACAGTGGTTAAAGAATGTCACCTGTGTTAAAGTGGGTTTTTAGAATTGAGTTGACTATGTAACAATAGCAGTTTTCTGATAAATATTTCATACAGTCATAGAAATTATTATTGATCCCTCACTAATCTGTGAGGGATTGGTTCCATGGCATCTGTGGAAACCAAAGTCCTCTGATGCCTAAATCTCTTATATAAAATGGTACAGTATTTGCATGTAACCTACACATATCCTCCTATATGCTTATTTCTAAATTACCTACAATACCTAATTCAGTGTAAAGAGTTGTACTCTATTGTTAGAGAATAACAAGGAGGATAAGTCTATACGTGTTCAGTACAGACATATTTTTTCCTAATATTCTCTGTTGACACTTAATTGGATCTATGGATGAAGGAGCCCATGGATATGGAGGCCCAATTCTCTTTCTTTTTACTGGATGAAAAGTGACAAATATAAATTAGGTAATTACGATTCTGCATTGTGGATCTGACAGATCCACAATTCTAGGCTCTTATGTATGGTGAGCAAAGAATTGCAAACATACAGCCAATGGAAAAAGAAAAAGCAACTACATTTATTGAAGATGATGGGAAGATGCACTCGGGGTAGGTCTGTGCCATGGGAAACGAAAAGATGACGTGAACGGAAAAGTGTTGGGATGACAGGAAAATAAAAAACACAGAGATAAATTAGGCATTCTGGTTTTAAAAGATGTGTACCCCTACCCAGGTGCCTCTCACTGGGTCTCTGGACAAGATTGACAGGAATGATTGACAGTGCTGAGTCATCTCAGGGGCTTTCAACACCCATGCCTGTCCCAGAATCCACTCTGATTAAATTACATACATAAAATGTAGTCCATATGTGTGAATCTTTAATGAGGTTCAAGTGGGGACACACATGTGCTCTGGCCTGGAGCTTGAGAGATTTCCTGGGTCTTTGTTATTTTTATTTCTGCTTCTCTTAGGACAATGGAAAGAGGATTGGCCTTGAGATGTTGCTCAAATTCAGGTGGATGGAGGGAGAGTGGCCCCACAGCCCCAGTTGTGCTATCTGTACTAATTAGATAAAGATGATTAATATATTATTTGAAACTCCCATATCCTTATTTTTTTTTTCACTTACGTTATCAGTTACTTAGTGTCTTAGACTATTTTCTCTTGCTAGAACAAACTACCTGAGGCTGGATAATATTTAGAGGAAAATATTTAGTTCACACTACTGGAAGTCCAAGAGCATGATGTTGGCATTTGCTTGGCTTCTTGGAATGGCCATATGTTGCTCCGTATGTGGTAGAAAAGTGGAATGGGAATCAGACACATACAGAAGGTACACATGTGCTAGAGGAACTGAAGGGAGATTACCAGGCTGGCTGGCTGGCTGGCTGGTTTGCACTCTTCCTTCTTTCCTCCCTTCTTTTTCTCTTTTTCCTTTCCTTTCCTTTCCTTTCCCTCCTCTCTCTCTCTTTCCTAGCTAACTCATTCTTTCTCTCTGTCTCTCTCTGTCTCTCCCCTCTGTGCGTGTGTGCACACATGCAAGTGTATGTGTACGTGTGTGTGTGTGTGTGTGTGTGTTAGTGGGCATTGGACCCAGGGCCTGTACTTAGTAGGCAAGAACCCTCCCACTGAGCCCATAACTAACACACTGTCATGAGAACTACATTGATTCTTTCATATGGGGGGATCCCCATGACCTAATTACCTCTTAAACACTACCAGATTGAGGACCATGCCTCAACGTGAATTTTGTTCTGGACAAACCATGTTCAAACCATAGCACTTAGAGAGGTATGTTAAAAATCTTGCATTATAAATGTACATTTTTTTCATTTATACCTATACATTTCAGGTTTTGCTGTATTTATTTTGATACTATGTTTTTATGGTTATATAGCTTCATGATCGTTAACTCTACTTGTTGGCTGATTCCTTTTATTAGTAATACAATCTCCTTTGCCCGTTTTAAATGGTGTTTCCTTAGGATGCATGTGCAATGTTAGTATTTAACTATAGCAGTCTTATTTTGATTGACATTTTCTGTTTCCTGTGTGTGTGTGTCTGTGTGGTATTGGAGATTGAACCCCAGGAATGCTGAGCTACAACCCCAGCCTTTTTATTTTGAGACAAGGTCTCACTGAATTTCTCAGGCTAGACTTAAACTTGTGAACTTCCCTACTGCAGCCTCCAGAATGCTGGGATTATAGGCACGTGCTACCACATCTAGACTACTTGTTTGCTAATTTTTAAATTTATTATGTTTTATTGTTATAAATAAACTTCGTGACAGTTAAACTGAATTATCAACTTGATTGGCTTGGGAGCTGCCTAGGAGATTAGTAAAGCACACAGAGGCATAACCTGAGTGTTTTATCTGGTCCTTGGTCCCTTCATCTCTGGTACTCTTCCCTTGCTGTGCTTCCCAGCCACCATGACCTTCCTGATGTTCCTGCCTTGGAGCCAGCTGGCCATGGACTGAATCTTCTGGAACCATGAACCATGTAAACCGCTCCTCCTTTAAATTGTAGTTGTCAGGTCTTTTGTCCAGCAAATGGAAATCTGCCTAATACAGTGTGTATCTTATAAGCAGTATATGACAGAATTTTAAGCCAATCTGTGAGAGCCTCTATTTTTTAGTAGGTAAATTAATTACTGTAACTGACAATACATTTAGATTTACTTATGCTATCTTTTGTTTTTTATTTGCCGTGTGATTTTTTCCTGATTTTTTCCCCCATTTTTCTTATCTCCTATTAAGTAGATTGCATAGTTTCTTTTCTTTCTCAGTTTGGAAGGTATCTTTTCCATATTTCTTCTTTCAGTGGTCACTCTGAAAGTTAATAATATATGCTTAAATGAATGTTTTAGCAAAATATTAGGGCTTATCAGTATTTCCTTGTGCCTCTGGAACCAGCTAAGATTGTTAACATATTTTAATTTTCCTCTGAAACATCTGTTTCCATCCGTGTGTCATGTTTACCTGATATTTTAATTTCACTCTTTTTAACCATATGGAAAAATTGTTTTCATTCTTGCTCTTTTCTCTTTTTTTCATTCTTGGTACTTGTAGTTATTAATTTCAGTATCTTTTATAATTTCCTTGCTTGCCTTTGCTTCTTGTATTCCATTCCTTCCCCAAGTTAATTTTCAGCATATTAAAATGAATCTCTTTGACCAAGAATTTGTGAAATTTATAAGTCCTCACCTGTTTGGATGGGTCTTTATTTCACTTTGATTTCATTTGAATTCTCTAAAATTCACTTACAAAATAGGTATAGTAAAACCAGCCCACCTATCATACAGGGTTATTGGAAGAGAAACTTTTTGTCATGAGCACTTTATAAGCTGTTAGATCTATGTGTATATACCTGGCATTATTAATAGCTAATATAATCTCAATTAATTTTAGTATTATAATATTTAAATGGGTTTTAAAGATCATTCCTGTGTTGACATAATGTGTACTGTGCAATAGAGAATGATAACTAACAGAAATGTCATGAATTGTATGTGATCATAAAAAAAGGACAAGATAAAGCTCAGAATTCCAGGTGCTAGTTTAAGGTCACTACCATTCAGTGGAGCCCTGAGTCATGTATAAAATCTTGAGTCAGGCATAAAATCTACGTGTAGGGCTTTGTTTTTGTATATGAAGGCAATGCATAAATAGTGTGGAAAATCCAAATGATACTGAAGGTGGAGAACTCTTCTAGATATCCCACAGAATGTAAACCATCGACATAGTAGGACACATTCTTCCACATGTCTTGCTGTGCAGCATGGCCTAGAGATTTATAGATACTCATCTTTCTTACATCTTTCAAAAGGAATCATATCATATATAGTTCTGCAGCTGGAGTTTTCACTTAGTAATATATCAAGAGAGGTAAGAGTCATTGCATGTAATGAATAAGGATATGCTCTTGTATGAATGTATCATAATTTTGTTTGAACAATTCCCTACTTGTAGACATTTGAATCAACATTTTTCATTTTATAAACAATATACAGTTCTTGATTATTTCTTTAGGATAATTGCTAACAGTGGTATTGCTTGGTCACTGGAGTACATTATGTTAAGTAGAATAAACTGGGCATAAAAAAGACAAATACTGTGTATGTTCACTGTTTGTGGAAGCTGAAAAAGTTGATCATATACAAGTGGAGAGTAGAACAGAGGAAACTGAAGTATAAGAAGAGTGGGAGGAAGGGGGACAGGAAGAAGGGGGTAATGGATGCCAAGGTACAGTTAGAGAAAGAAAATGTGTTATAGCATAGTCACTTATCAGAGGAAAAGAATCTCTCAACTTCCAACCCATAGAAAGGATAGTGTATGAGGAGGTAGAAATGCAGATTACCCTGATCTAATCATTACATATCATATTCATGTATTGAATTACAACACTGAACACCATAAATGAGAATAGTCAATAAACATTTAAAATTCTAAGTTTCTGATAAGTGCTTTCAAATTTCCCTCCTGAAAGTACATGAGAATGCCCATACAAATGCCTTTTCTCCTTACACATACTATGTTGTATCATTTTTTCTTTTTAATTTACCAGTTTGAGATTTTTATTAGAATACTTCTGTTTGTGCATTTCAACACTGTGTTAGTTGACTGTAAATACTGAGATGATCGGGTTTTAAGGAGGAAGGGTTAGTTTTGGCCCACAGTTTCAGAGGTTTCAGTCTGTGAGCAGTCGACTCTGTTGCTTTTGGGCCTTTGGTGAAGGGAACGTCATGGCGGGAGCGCGTGGTGGAAGAGGCCTCTTTACCTCACCGTGGCTGGGAAATGCGGAGACAGGAGGAGGTGGGGATCCCAGTGTCCCTTTCAGGGACATGTTCGTCACCTAAGTTCCTCTCATGAGGCCCCATCACTAGAGCAGTGATAGCGAACCTTTTAGAAACAAGTGCCCATGCAGCAGTCTAAAACTTGCTTATTTATTGCGAAGTGCCAACACTCCAATTAAACCTGAATACTAAGGTTCTAGTTTAGAAAATCAGCTCATACATTAACATCTTTTGTCTTAAAACAATACGCATGCCATAGGTCTGCCACCATTGTACTAGAGGTTCTCGCCCCACCCCATAGCACCGTGTGCTGGGAAGCAGGCCTACATACGTGGGCCTCTGGGGTACACTCAAGAGCCTCCCGATAACATATCTTTCCTTATTTTAGAGGTCATTTGTAGTCTTTTGAGAGTTGCCTTTTTCATCATATATTCTTTTTGTGTTTATCATTTTTTAAATCTGTAACAACTTATTTTTTATTGGGCTTATAAAGTGTTTGTCATAAATGTTTCAGGTTTTTTTCCCTCAGTACGTTTTAATATTTTTCAATTTTGTTTGCATTTGTTTGCACTTTTCAACTTTACTCAGGAAGTTTTTAAAATATCTTATCAAATTTTTCTTATGAAATCTAGGTTGTTTTATTACAGTAGAGTTGGAAGGTTTTCTTATGTCAAAATTATTAAAATGTTCATCCATATTGTCTTGTGTTTCTACAGATTCATTTTTTCTATGACTCTTTAATCCTTGTGGATTATTTTTTTGTATAAGGAGTTATATGTTGGTATCTCCCTTTTTCTTGCATCCTCTGGTTTTTAAACTTGACTAGTGAAAAACCTAAAATAATTGTTGCAGAAAGTGAGAAGTGCCTTGCCACCTGTCAACTTATGAATGTGTCTTGGGTAGTCATGTTTGTTGGGAAGGGCAGGAGTGGGTTGGGGATGGTCATTGGCATTTGTGTATCAGGACTTCCTTCTCTGAGTATGTGTATGGATCAGAAAATTACAGAGAGCTTCTACCAGCAGAGTGTCACTTGGTAGTTTCCTGTTTCACTTGTTTAGTGACCCAGGTTTTTTATCAAGGGATGTGGAACTGTGGTAGGGTGACATAAGATGCCAAGACACGAGGTTATTAGAGAACTTCAATATATGGGTGTGTTTTTTTTCTCCCCAGGTGCTAGAAGTCAAGCCCAGGGGACTTGTGCAATCTACCACTGAGCTACGTCCACAGCCCTTATATATTTAAATATTTAGTCTGTACTATTTTATCAATACCAAGTCCTGTTTTTCCACAGTGATGCTATAAACTCTGAATTCTGTGGACAAGCAGTGTTTTTTGTAATTTTTTATTTAAACATATATTTTTAGTTCATAAAGGAATGGGGAAGGAAAGGTCTTTTTCCTCCCCTCTTTGATGCCTAATCCCCTGATGCATGAGTTAATGCTATTAATTTTTTACATATCTTTCAGAAATATTAAGCATCATTTTTGATAACTACTTACTGCTGAATGTTCATTTGGTGAATCTGAAGTTCTTTCAGAAGAAATAAATCAAGAAGGTAAGAAATAGACATACATGTCTGGCTTTGAAATGCGCTTTTCTTCAAGTAGTAAGAAAAGGAGGAAGCTAGACAGACCTACACTGTGTCCTTAGGAGAGTGGAAATTGTACCTTAAACTCCAGGGTCATCACACTCCTGCCGGGGGCCTCTCCGTCTCGCATTTCAACTTGAGAGAAAAGTTGTCTTTGCCCACAAGGTCATAGTATGTAAGTGTACAGGCAAGACACATATATATGGAAGCAATTGGAGAAAGTTTGCTAAAACATTCCATTATATTGTGTGATTTAAAATATAGAAACCATTAAAGATTAAAAAAGATATTATGGCCAAAAGTAGGTGAAGATGGCTAAATGGAGAAGGCAAGGAGTCTAGAGGTCTGGTCTTTTTCACAGGTATTAAAATGCGGAAGAACTGTGTGTCCACAGACCCTAAAGTTGACCCACGTAGACCAGCCTTTGCATGATGACATTAATGTTCGTCGTGCTTAGCCCATTCCTAATCCCAGGAGCCCAAGTGACTGTGGGCGAAAAGGCTCCTGTGAGACTCCTCCTCAGCTGCATGTGGTGCTTGTCTGGCCGACTCCAAAGTTCCTTACACTGATGTAAACAATCTGCTGCATTCTCATGCCATCTTTATATTGCCTGGGAGTTTCTTTTCTTCCTTTGGCGTCCTGAGTGCCAGGTGCATCCTGTCATGCAGAAGCTGCCCAGCGAACACTTACTCATGAGAGTCCTCACGGTTTCCTGAGGCCGAGGGAGCCCTGTGGGATCTGGGGCACCGCTGAAGCCTTGCTGTTGCCACAGTCTGAGAAGGGCGCAGGGTCACACAGCTCTGTTTCCTCATCTCAGCTGGAGATTCTCGGTCAAAACACAGCTTCTAGCACGTTCCCTCCCGTGTGTGGAGGGAACTCTGACCTGGTGTGTGGTTTCCTAATAGACTGGGACGAGACACCTGTGAAATGTAGCACTAAGGGGATAAGGCCTTTCATTTAAGCACTTGCTGTGCAGACTGAGCACCGAGTTCAGCCAGTGAGGTAAAAAGGGGGCTGGGGTGGCGTTTGGGGCAAGGGAAAGCTATTTCATAGTCTGAGCATTTAAAAGCTTAAGAATTGGTTATTCTATTTGGTTTCTGGAAGATTCGCCTCTCTCAGGTGAAGTCTTCACCTTTACTTATTTTTTTTTCTTTTTTTAAGTCAAGGTCTCACTAAGTTACCCAGGCTGGCCGTGAAGAACTTGTGAGCCTTCTGCCTCAGCCTCCCTTACAGGAGTGTGCCACCACACCTGGCTCCACTTTAATCTTATCTCAACAGCCACCATGAATAATTATTGCCACGGGTTTTTTTTTTCCCTCCAGATTTGCTGGAATCTCACAGCTAAGAGAGACACTTGGTTTATTCGGACATGTTGCTAAATTCTCTATTACCCATCTCTTTCTGTTCTTCTAGGTGTCTAGGGAAAAAATTGTACTTAGTGATAAAGTTATTTGTTTAGAATAAAAAGTTACTTGTTTCAAAGTAACTAAAGGATAAAGGATGTATTTTATCCTTTGTTTTGATGTAAAAAGCCAAAGTACATTTTTGGTTGTTGATATCCATTTGCTTATAGTTCAGTGAAGTTTTAGATTGAGACTTCTAGTTTTGCTTTGGAGGTTTTGTTCTACTCTCTCTCCCAGAGTAGATAATCAGTTTCAAGTGAAAGTGTGTGTGGGCTGGTGGGCGCTAACCTGATCTTCAATAAATCTTTCAGAACCCGAGCCCGACGCTCTCAGCTGCTGTGGATGGCCCTGGCTCTCCTGGCTGCCCTTCCCAGTAGGATGTCACTGAGGTCCCTTAAATGGAGCCTCCTGCTGCTGTCCCTCCTGAGCTTCCTGGTGATGTGGTACCTCAGCCTTCCCCACTACAATGTGATCGAGCGTGTGAACTTGATGTACTTCTACGAGTATGAGCCAGTTTACAGACAAGACTTTCGCTTCACGCTTCGAGAGCATTCCAACTGCTCTCATCAGAACCCATTTCTGGTCATCCTTGTGACTTCGCACCCCTCAGATGTGAAAGCCAGACAGGCCATTAGAGTTACTTGGGGTGAAAAAAAGTCTTGGTGGGGATATGAAGTTCTTACCTTTTTTCTATTAGGCCAGCAGGCTGAAAGGGAAGACAAAATGTTAGCACTGTCCCTAGAGGATGAGCACCTTCTCTACGGTGACATAATACGGCAAGACTTTTTAGACACGTATAATAACCTAACCTTAAAAACCATTATGGCGTTCAGGTGGGTTACTGAGTTTTGCCCCAATGCCAAGTATGTCATGAAGACAGACACTGATGTTTTTGTCAATACTGGTAATTTAGTGAAGTATCTTTTAAACTTAAACCACACAGAGAAGTTTTTTACAGGTTATCCTCTAATTGACAATTATTCCTATAGAGGATTTTACCAGAAACCTCATATTTCATACCAGGAGTACCCTTTCAAGGTGTTCCCGCCCTATTGCAGTGGGCTGGGCTATATCATGTCCAGAGATTTGGTGCCAAGAATCTACGAAATGATGGGCCACGTGAAACCCATCAAGTTTGAAGATGTTTATGTCGGGATCTGTCTGAATTTGTTAAAAGTGGACATTCATATTCCAGAAGATACAAACCTTTTCTTTTTGTATAGAATCCATTTGGATGTCTGTCAACTCAGACGTGTGATTGCAGCCCATGGATTTTCTTCTAAGGAAATCATCACATTTTGGCAGGTTATGCTAAGAAACACCACATGCCATTATTAACTTCGCACTCAACCAAAAGCCTAGTGAAGGGCAAGATAGTTTTGTGGAGAGTGTTAAAGCTGGAGCTGTAGAAAACTCTTGGAAAGGTCAGTGTGCTGGCTCACACTAAAGTGAAACTCCTGGAGAATGGAGGGCTACACTGTACTTGTGACTTATTTTGATAAAATTCAAGTCAGGCCTTTGAAGATGGTATTTGGCAGAATTAAACATCTTATAAAGGGAGTCAGAGGTTTTTGCTCATAAAATTAACAGGACCAAACAATTTGAACATGTCATTCTGTAGACTAGGATTTCTTAAAAGGGTTTTCCTGAATTATAAGCTCATTAATCTGTAACAACAAAGCATTGTGGAGTTCTATTTATTGAACAGTCTAGGAGTTTAGTGTGTATCTTACATGGATTACCAGTTTTTAAAAAGTATGTAGTTCTGTGTAAAGAAACTTCCCTGAAGTTATAATGAACAAAATTTCATCCATTTTTAGTCGTTCAGGATTGATGTTGCAATATTTCAGAGTTATCAATTATTATTTAGTATTACTTCAGATTTTCTAGATGTTTAAATGTTATGGTGGTTTCAATACTGTATAAATGGAATAGTGAATCACTTTTTACATTTGAACTTTGTTCCAGTTACTTCACTGATCACTTTATTATTGTGAAGCCATGGGTCATTATTGAGTATTAATCTTTTGACCTTTACTACATATTTTGCTGTGATAATACAGAGAACTAAAGAAAATTTGAGTCACTGTTGTTTTTTTTAAAAATATAGTCCCCAGTGTTTTTAGATGTCCTTCGTCTGTCTTGTTTTTCCACTTGAAACTCAGAAATGATATAGAATGCCTCGCAGTATATTTCCTTTTGGAAAAGACTTTGAAAGCACAAAAGAAGGGCAAGAAACTGATGGCCAGAAATTTATGAAAAGTGTCATATTCCAGTTTGAGTTGGAAGGAGAAGACTGAATATCCAAGTTGCATTGTTAATCTGCCCCACCTGTCTCCTCGTTAACAGTCAATTTGTGAATAAAGAGGAAAAAAGAAAAAGCAGCAGCTGCTGCTATCATTTGTCATCAAGATGAAATACCTGATTTGTAGTCTGAAGTCAAATCTGATTTAGGTTTAACGTGTTTTCTGAGAAGTGGCAGTGTATCCTTTGTTGGAGCTGCCACTCTTAGATCAAAGAGGACTGGTTGTCCCATGATCCCGTTAGAGTTGATGAGTTGCTTTTTTCTTAATTAAATACAAGCAAAAGGTTAAATCTTTTTGTAGGAAATAATCAGCTTGAAAGTATGTGGTCTGGTCAGCTCTTGTAATACTCATACATTTATAATTCTATGTGAAAAACCTAACTTCAAACCTAACTGTAATACTCATACATTTATAATTCTGTGTGAAAAACCTAACTGCTATAATGTGTGGTCTCCAAAGCAAGGCTATTTATGTTTCTCTGGGCTCGGACCCAATCCAGTTACAGTAACAGTCAATTAAAAGAAATACTCTATGGAGTCAGCCTATCCCCTGGCTAATTCCTATCCATATAGAAGTCACTTTAAGACTGATGGTGGCTCTTTTTGTAACATGATTAGTTTGGTAAGTTTTGCAGAAGATTGTATTAAAGTTTGGGATACTAACTCAAAAGATTTTCAGAGAAAAATTTTAAAATAAAAATTTCTCCTTGCTGTAAGACCCAGAAAGACCAGACCCAAAGTTTATAAGATTGTTCCTTCCAAACTAAAGATTCCTTCCTAAAACATCTCTAAAATGATTACGAAAAACAGGTCATTTTGTTGTTGTTCTTTTTCATTGCATGTCTCTTGGCTTTCAAATAGTAAATTTTATCCAGCTGTGTTATTAAAATTATGACCTCTGCTGGTTAACCAGATTATCAGCTTTTAAAATTTCAACTTGTGTGACAAAGTTTACTGAAACGTACCCTTGGGCTGTCCCGTGTACCACAGCTCTGCTGTCCTATGGTCTTACTCTGCCTCAGTCATTTACTTTGCTTATCTGTAAGCACTGAGTTTGTGTCCCCTAAAACATTGCTTAGCTTTTGTAGATTATGGTGCAATAACCCCAGTCTCAGAAGTTGAACACAACAATTTTTTTTTTTTTTAAACTCACGTTGCATGCCACTGGTTGCTGGGAGCCTGCTCTCATCCCAAGACAAACTGTAAGGGCAGCCCCTTTCTGGGGCACACCATTCTGATACAGGAAAGGAAGAAGATACTTGTTGGAAATGCAGTGGAATATCCCTTCAAAACAAACCCCATGCCACGCCAAGCATTGATGGGCTAGGGAAGTAATTGTGGGTCGTGTTGCACCATGCTGAAATGTATTGTTCTTTCAGAGAATGGGGAAGGAAACACTGGATCTAGTCATAACTGGTGTGTGAAAAGGAGAAGAGGCTTAGGGGCATGTATTTCTGTTATGGTTTGAATCTTAGATCATCCCCAAAGGCCCATATACTAAAGGCTTGGTCACCACTCTTTGCTATTATTGGTAGGTATAGAATTTAGGAGGTGGGGCCTTGTGAAAGCAAGTTAAACCATTAGGGGTATACCCCTAAAGAGGATATCAGAACCCCCCCACACACACACATACCTTTGCTTTCTCTTTGTCATAAGGTGAGCAGTTTTCTCCACATGTTCCACCATGGTGTACTGACTGGCAACAATGGGGCCAAGTAACCATGGACTGAAACCTGAAACTGTGAGCTAAAATAAAGCTTACTTCCTTAAAAGTTGATTATCTCCAGTGTTTTGTCAAGGCAATGGAAAATTAACACAGGTTCTGAGGCTAGCTTGAGTAGATCAATTTTTCTGGCTTCAGATGGAATTGGTACTTTGGGCTTTTGGCCCTTCCCTGAGAAATCTGCCTTTTCACCCTCTTGCTATTATTGTGTTCCCATCAATTCCCCAGGTGCACCACACCCAGAGCTGAGCTATTTATAAAGAAGGAAGTACTTCTGAGCATGAAATGGGGATATTACCCTTTTTCATGAGGGCTAGTAGGCAGTGACTGTGAGATGGAAAGAAGGAGAGGGACAGGAAGGGCTTTGAGCGGGGAGAAGGGTGAATATGTGACCAGCCTGTTCTGCCCTCTTTGGGGTTTTTATATCCTCGAATCCACTAAGATTTAATATCCTTTATATTAAACTAACTGGATGTTTTTGTGAGCCAAAGAATGACTCTCATTGGAACTCTGTCATACTCCATCAGCTCTCTGATTATCCCATATCTGGTTAACATGGAAACAGACTTTCAAGGACTCCATCAAAATAGGTGGCATATGCTGGTGTTTATAAAAAGTTGTAAGTTTTTTTTTATTATGAACCTAAATGTATTTAAAGTAAAAAATTGAGAGGGTTGGGTGTAATGTGATCTGTGCTGTATATGGCCAGATATTTCTAAAATCCTCGATCCTTCCTATCTCACCAGTATCCACATAGCATAGACTGCAGCCCTATGTGCTATACTGTAGGAAGGTCGCCCAGCCATGCTCTGAAGATTCCAGGGTGAAGTGGCTTATGATTCTCACAGGTGAGTCCATGTCACAGCCTGCCTCTCCTTGATCGCAAGACAATTCTCAGCTGTCTCCTCTCATCCCACACTTCTCATTGATGCTGCCCCTATCAATATAAAATAAGTCTATTTTAAAGGAAATAACAAAATAGATTATGAGCCATATATGAGTGGCATGGCCCAGAAACGTGGATTCAGTTACCCTGAATGGCATGTTCTGCCATAGAAGAGGTTACACGAACTTTCATAGTCACAGGAGAAAGTCATCAATCAACAAATTTACCAAATACATTGGCAGGACATTGACTTCACAGGCTACAATGCAGGGAAAATCTTTTCGATAGGTTTCAGATGTTACACCATTCTTAGCTTTAGGGTAGTAGAGGGTAGAGGTCAGCTAAGCTTGGTGATATATTCTAGTTCAGTGATACATTCTGAGAGTTTTGCCTCATAGTCACGAGGTCATTAGGTCAGACAGAGGGACAGTAAGTGGCTATTAAAGAGACTGAGATGGCCCAAGATAATTTTGACTCTCGACCTGCAACATTCCCTTTCTTCATAACCACAATGGTCTACTCAGCCAAGATCAAAGTTTTCTTAAAATAACTTCAGCCTCAATTTCATACCCCCAACTTTTATCTTTCCTGATGCCCCACTAACCAAAGTTTGCTGTGCATCTTAGAATTTCATGTAGTTTGAAAATAGCAAAAGGAGTTGAAAATTTCCAAATTCCATACCTGACATTACTGCTCCTAGGGATTTCTTACAGTAGTTGTCTCAAAAGGTAGCCCCTGAGTGATATAGTCATGTGCACCTTTGTGCAGTTTTCACCTTGCTGCCTCTGAGCAAGCTGTTGTAATCAGCGTAATGTGACAAAAGAGATGCTATATGGCTCTCAAGCCCACGTCAAAGGAGCCTCATAGCTTCTGTCTGTGTCACCTTCTTCCAAAAAAGTGCATGCTTCATATGAGGTCTAACTGTTGAGAGACACTGCCAGGAGGAGCTGAGGCCAGCTACTTGGACAGTACATGTGGAAAGATGGCCAGCTGCCCCTTCGACCCCCGCTTCTGGCCAGGCAGCTGAGGCAGCAGATGCGAAGAACACATTTTGGAGCATGCAGACAACTCCAGCCAGTTTTGCACAAGACCCCAACCAAAGCCTTCTCAACTGATCCTCCTGAACTCACAGAACCTCAACAAATCATTAAGTTTTGCTTTATGCTATCTAGGTTTGGGATGGTTTGTTATGCATAGGTGAAATATTTCTCAGCAGGTAAGTTTCACCTTGGCTGCAGCTTTGCACAAGTCCTGGGCAAAACCTTCTGTGTTAGTCATATTTTCCTCATTGTGACTGAATACCTAAGAAATTCAACTAAAAGGAAAACTTTATTTGGGCTCACAGTTTCAGAGGTTTCAGTCAATGGTCCGCCAGGTGCCTTGCTTTTAAACCTGTGTCGAGCAGAAACATCAAGGCAGAAGAGCATGGTGGAAGAAAGTGATCACCTCACGGCAGCCAGGAAACAGGGAGGGTAAGAGCCAGAGAGGAAGGGGCCAGGGACAAAATAAACTCTTCAAATACAGGTACCCAGTAACCTACTCCCTCCTGGTGGGCCTCACCTTCTAACAGAAAACTTTAGCTATGAATTCACTGATGGATAGTTCCATTGATGACATCAGTGCTCTCATGACCCAGTTACCTCTCTAGGCCCTGCTTCTGAACATGACTGCAGTGAGGAACAAGCCCTCAATGCATGAATCTTCAGCAGGATACTTCATATTTAAACCATACTCCTGTTCTCTGCACATCTGGTCCCTCCTGCATTCTTGTCAGTGTTTACCCCTGCTGGAGGATGCTGGTGAGCAATTTCCAAAATGTCTTTCAGCGTAGCCCCCTTTCTGTCCCATTTTCCAGGTGGGGTGGGAGTGGTTCTTACATTCCCCCCAAAGAAGCCCATTGAAGGCATTTCTCAGATAAACAGAGATTATGTCTATGAAGACAGACATTGCCATTCTCCTAAAAGGTTGCTGTAACTGCTGGGACTGTTTTAAATGTCAGTCTCCTGTCTCCTTGCTAAGTATGCAGAAGTTGCATGGGAAAAGGCAGAGGGAAAACATACCAAAAGGTTAATAGAAATTGCGTTTTGGAGACTTTTTCCTATTTTTAAAGTACTTTTCTTTTTCTTTCTTTACACTTAACAATGATGATAAATTATTTTTATAATATAAATGTTTTGACATGAGAGGGAGGGATGGGGGGAGAGATAGAGAGAGAGAGAGAGATGTAAAAGGCCAGGGCAAGGCAGGTTGGAGGGCTGTGCTTGTCACTGAGGCCCAGGCAGGGACTGATGTGGTGAGCCTAGTCCTCAACCGTGTTGAGAAACCAAACAAACCCAGACACCACACACTTACAGTCCCTGCACATGCAAAGTAACCACTGTGGTGAGCGCACAGTCTGTTATTCACAGCAGAGGGCATCCTTTCTGTAGTGACCTAAGGAACAGTTGTCCTTCTGTGAAGGGCTCTGTGCCAGTGGCAAGTGGGCAGATGGGAAGAGAGAAGCCAAACCCAGTTTCCTATGTGGTAGACAGAAAGCAGTTGGCTAGTGACTTGGAGACTGAGAATCTTTATACATCCTGCCAGCGGGTGGAGCCCAGGCCCAGTGAGTAGCCCACCTGAATGTACCCGGAATGGAGCAGACCAGAGATGCCTTCCCTCATTTGCTCCTTTACAAGCAATCACCTTCTGCTTCAGGCAGCCAAGGTCTGCATTGCATTCACTGGAGCAGAGAAAAGGGAGCACAAGACGTGGGGTGCAGCCCTGAAGAGCCCTTGGTAAGGAAGCTACCATGCACTGGAGAAGGTTTTGGGGACAGATAGCAGCAACACACACTGCCTTCTCCATAACCGAGAAGCTGGCAAGGCTTTTGGGCACAACAAAATGACTAGTGTTCTGGACACAGCCCCACAGTGTCATTACTGGACCTTTTAAAAAATACGCGTGACTTTAAGAATTTTTGTACATTGCTTTTCTCTCCTTTAGTGAATCTTCATATAAATAAAGCACATTTCAAAAGGGCATTTTTCAGGTAGAAATGGATTTGTGTATTTTTTTAGCCTTAAATTTGAGATCAGGTAGAGTGGGCAATTATCAGTTTGTCTGCCAAACCACCTAAGCAAAGCAAACCTCATCTGGGCATTCTGTCAGACTAAGGAGATATCTATCTGGGAACTTTGGGTGTTAGCTTTTTCAAAAAAATAGACTTTATTTTTTAGAGCATGTTTAGGCTCACATAAACTGAATGGAAGGTAAGGAATGTCCCATTATACTCTTTCCCCCTTACGTGGGTCTTCTTTCCTCCCTTTTCTGCTTTGTTATCTCCAGCTCCAAATTCAGCAGTCTGGTGATTGACTTTTCTTGTTCATCAAGATTCTAGGCTGTCTGCATTTTCTCTTTGGAATACCTAAAAATAGGACTACATATGTGCATGTACACAAATAGATCTATTTTATTCTACAGTGTTCTTTCTTGCACCTTGTGAAAACCTTTGCAGATGATACTCATTTCTGAATACTTTTCAAGATATAACTGTCATGCACACGGGGATCTGCATAAACTTATAGCTAATCTAACCCTTTTACCTAATGTCGATTTCAAACCTGGGAAAAAGTTGTGTTATGTTAAAAGCAAAGGTTTTTTTTTTTTGAAAAATCTGTATGCATCTCAAAAAATTACCTTGTCTTGAACCAGGGCTGAGCTTTCTTGTTCCAAATGAGAGCACCGACGGCTTAGTATCTCCTCTCTGTTTCTTCTGTTATGTTCTGGTTTTGGCCTCCATCCATGAATTGGTTTTCTCCCTTCTGTATAGAGCCCCAACCAAACAGTTACTCCAGGTCAAAAGCTAAAGTTTCACAATGGCAAATGAGCGTAATCAAAGGAAAAGAATAGCAGCAGTCTCACAAGTAAAGTTTAATAACTTTAATATGTTTATTTTTAATCTTGTCATCAAGGGTGAATTTTTAGCTGTTAATTTTGTAGACAACACAGAATTAGTGATTGCGTGAACACATTAGTCTCTACCATGCTAACTGTACCCCAGCACACATCAAAGGGAGCCGAATGACACACCATGCATCTCGAGTGATCATGCACTGCCACACACTCTGAGCTCAGCTGACCTGTAGCTTTGTTTCAATGTCTCTTACAGACACATAGAGAATAGCAGGACTAAAAACCTTTGAAGAGTACCAAGCATAATGGGGTTTTGTCAAGGATTTGTTGTACTTATCAGAGACAGTTTTTAGAGACTAACTTACCAGAAAATCTGATTGATTTGAATCGCAATCTTTTTGACCTGTGATTTAATAAATACAACTTGGAGATTCCAAAAAGAAAACATTGCTGATAGATTATGGATCCTAGCACTTTCTTGCAAGCAATTCCTTGTAATTTTTAAAGTAGGAAGAACGTGGTGATGGAATAATTTCATTATGTTGAAATGGGTATAAATAAAAGCTTACACAAAAACGTCATGGTTTCCAAATTCAGCAATGTAATCAGAACTTTTGAGATATGGTACCATTTATGAAAAATATTTCTCAATATGGGTGTATGTTTTCCTTCTCCTTTTCTCTCTCTTTCCCCATCCTTACTAAATAACTGGGCTCTGCCTGTGGTTTTAATCTTAACAAATCAGAAATTGATTTGTCTTAAATTTCCTTTCGCAAATTCTCACAATCAAAATCAAAACAACGAAAGGCCAACTACTGATTGCAATGAGACATTCTCAATTTCTACCATTCACTCTATTATGTGTAGGAAAAACTTATTCTAATTCAGTAGTTTTGTAGTGGTTTAGAGAAGATGGTGAGACAGGCATAGAATTTAGAAAGAAGTAACAGCTTCTGAGGTTAAAAATAAAAGTCCGATATTTGGGTTTATTTCTTTTTCCATACAGAAAATGTATGTTGCTGTTTCATTTTTGTTTTTGGAGTACTGAGGGTTGTTGCCATTCTTTCAAAGTACAGAACTTATATCCCATACCTAGACCTTGCAGTGTGTAAAGCAGCATTGGGCACCAAATTTATGTTTTAAAAACATCCAGCCGTTAGTCTCTTATTTTTGTTTGAAATCAAGAAATAACAGTACTCTGGAAATACATTAATTTTCAACATAACAAATTTGCAAATTTATATACTTGGGAATACTGATGATAAATACTCTCAGTTCTGAGTTCTCTTTTGGGGCATGAGATTGTTATACTATAGTCTCTAGGGAGCAAAAAATAAAATGTGATACCAGAGTACTGTTACTTTAGACAATTCACAATTTAAAATGCATTCATGCAGCAGGTAGAACTAATAGCCAAGGAACTGGGTTGGGGGTTGGTGTGGGATACTCAGACATTAAAAATATAAAATAGGTTACCAGAAATCTGGATTATCAGACTTTACACACACAGGTAAAAATGCCTCCTCGCTGGAATAGTCCTATCCTCTGTGTCTCAACTCCCTACTCCATCCCTGGAGAAGAAGGTGACCCAGTAACTCCAAGTAATTATCTGATGCAGTTTGCTTGAGTATGGGCAAAATATTCCCAGTCTCTTGCCATTCACTATTACAGATGAGAAAGAATTACTCTAATTCTGTCCTATCCTTACACATCTAAGCCCACTGGAGAAAATCATGGAAGAGACCAATTTTCACTCCATTCAGCCAGTTTCCAAGTGCTATACTATTTGTGAAGCCCGACTAGGCTGCAAACCCCAGGAGGGCAGAGATGGCACCAAGGTGCTGGAAACATTCACTTAGTCACTGACTAGCACCTGGTAGGTACTCAGGAAAAAAAATAAGGAAAGACTTGTTCAGGGCAAAAATATAGTGACTTTCCCAATGAAATGTGCTTCTAAAGTAGATCAATTGCTATAAATGCAGTGATGCTTAGTTAAAAAAAAAACCTCATACATTTTGCTCATAGAAATTATGTTATGAACAGAGTTCACATTGGGATCTTTTGGAATTAACTGTTTAATGACTACTTTCTACATTTGTCAGAATAATAATTCTTTTAAACTCACAAAATTTCTCCTTTGGTTTTTGTTTTCCTTTTCCTGGCTGCTCAGGGGAATACTGGATTGTTATTAAATACATTTCAACTCTATGACCTGTGAAAGTACAATAAATCAAAACTATTTACATGAAGACTAAGTAACTGAAAAGCTAAAAGACAGTATGGTAGATGTTAATGTTTCAATGCAAAGAGGTATTTCAGATAAATTAAAAAGCAAACACTGCTTTCTAGAACAGAAGCAAAAGTTATGGGCATTTCCTTTGTTGTGTTTATTATTCCACTTTCTGGATACATGCCCAAAATAAAAGGACAGTCAAAATGATAAATACATAAAGCCTATTTGATTGTAGCCTTGGAGACTAAATAATGTCCCAAGATGCTAGATTTTCCCCCATGTAGCAGGATTTACATTTTCATAATTACACTAAGCAGTCACCATCTTTCATCATATACATTATAATGAGGATTTAAAATTTACATAAGAAGCATAATACTGTTGTTTACAGATGTCTAAAACATCACTTCTACAGGATTCATTTCTTAAAAAATTTTATGAACAACATGCCTCTTTACATTATATGAAACAAGAATATTAAATTACCCTGTAGTTAATTTTCATAAAGTTGTCTGGTATAAATTGGGTACTCACTGTTATTTACATTGGCATCTGAAAAATTAACAGTATGTTAAAACTGTCTTAATAGTACCTGTGATTAAGGTGCTATGATTTCAGTTCTATTTGGGCACTCTAAAATGAAAGAATAACCCCTTCGTTTATTTTAGTATATTTTATAATTCTTTTTTTTTTTTTTTTGTGGTGCCAGGGATCGAACTCAGGCCCTTGTGCTTACAAGGCAAGAACTCTAATCACTGAGCTAAAACCCCAGCCCCTATATTTTATAATTCTAAAAAAAAAAAAAGGTGGTATTTTCTCTTTGAAAATGCAAAAATTCTAAAAATACAGGGTAAAACCACATTTGGAAAGTGAATGGGGCACAGAACATAAAAGATCTTTAGGACAGCAATAAATAAGACACATTTATCTTTTCTCTTTGGGGAAAAAGTGGAGTAGGACTGTAATTTTACCACCTTTCACTATTTAAAAAAACAAACTTCCCTTTTAGAGTACTGGCTAATTTTCTGAATAGTAACACTTGCCTTCTACTGATCTGTGTTCAGGTGTCTGAATTCACTATTTAATACGGCCTGTATATGGCTAAAGTATAGTAATCCATATTTCTGATAACCTACTTTTACACTTTTCATGTCTGGTTATCCTATATCCACCTGTACCCCTAATTTCTTGACTTTTATTTTTGCTTCTGCATAATCTCATTTTGAATTATGAACTAACTAAAATAGAAATATTTTGAAATAATGCATGATCTCACATCTAACTTGTGCACTGCCTTACAACAGAAGATGATGAGAGAATATGTGTGGCTGATAAAATGCCTCTCCAGCAGTCAGCGAGTAACACAGACAGGTTTTCTTTTCCCTCTTCAACTTCCCTCTCTACCACCACATCTGCCACCAGAGGCTTCAGAGCAATGTGTTCGTGCTCAGAGCTAGGGGATGCTGGTACTTGGAAATTTACAAAATTAATTTTGATTTGCCAAATGTCAGATGGGGTTATGTTGTGGTTAAATCATGCAGATTATAGACTTTCTAGAATAAATGGAACTATATATCTATTCTATTTCTTTGCTTCATGCCTGCTTTTTGGTACAGTTTCGAACAATGAAAATGCCTATGATGATCTGTCAAAATGAACAGTTACTACATGTTATCCTGAAACTCCTTAACTTAGATTTATTAAAATGACTGTACATATGATGATGTAGTCATTAATAACACATAAAAATTATCATAATCAACCCTTAGTTTGCAGCTTAACAGTGGTAAGAAGAACAAACACTGGACAAAGCATTATTACTAAGAATCAGCAAAAAATTTACATATTAAAGACATACTTAAAACATATCTAATGAAAGCTTCATGGTACCAACTGTCCTTTGCTCTTTGCTATCTGGCACCTAGCTTAGGAAATCTTTATGTTTAGTTTTTAGTATTTTAGATAGTGTTCAGAAGATGGGCACATTCCTGAATATATGAATGTAACTTTAATGTCTTTACCCTAAATTCACTTTTTACTATAATTTTTCATCTGTTATTTGGGGGTTGCTTTCCAAACAAATTGCTGAGGCCGACTGTGACTCTTAGGGAACTACTATGTTCAAGCCTTCCATTTCAGGCAAGAGGTAAGTTGCCAAACTTAACTATATACACAAAATGCAAAAGGTAGGATGACATTGGATTGGAATTTTAGGATGTATGAACTCTAGTTGATTTCAAATTATTTCACTGAATATGGAGAGAACAGAGGAAAGACTATATAGATGTTAATAGTTTACATTTCTATTATTATATAATGGATTAACTTAAAAGTTTAGAAGTGAATGAAAACTAAATATGGATTTTCCTGTTTTATTATTTTCTATGTATTTTTTATTATCACATAGTGAAACAAAAATATTTTCATAGAATCTGGAAAGCAAAGATAAAATTTAAAAAGAAACTGAAAGCTTTTGCAATGAATTTGAGAACTGCCTGGCTATAGCAAAGTACTTCTTATTCACATAAATGGAGGGAAATGATACTTATATACAGTTTCAAGTACAATTGCTGGACTTTTGCTGTCAATGTGAGGCTGCTGGTGGTCATATTAAATTCTGTTTTTATTAACATTACTTTTATTAACAAGTCAGCTTCTTAAGTGAAAAGACTAGTGCTTCTAAGTTGCAAACTGTACTGCTACTACAAAGAGTAATGGTGGAAGAGAAAACAAAAACATTTCAATATACCGGAAGTTCCCAAAGCCAGTTCTGTGGAAAAAGGAGTTCCTTGGAATGTTACTAGGTGTTACTCAAAAATTTCTGTGGCCAAATTAATCTGGTAAACAATGAACTAACAAATTCTGTGGTGTGTTTTTTCTCTTCCCCTGAAGGACATTTGAACAGAGATTTCACTGAGCTTATATACACTTTCTAAGAGAGTATGTTTCCATCTCTGACCCTGAAACCCTTTTTTGGGAAAAGCATCTTTGAAACTTGTGTTCTGCAGAACACACTTTGGGGAACACATTCCACTACTCCTGCAGTGTACAGGTGACTAGCTCAGAAGTCTAGATAATGATTGATTCAGATACAATTAAACAGGCCCCAGCATAGTATCCGTCCTGTCATTTTTCCATAGCTGGATCAGGAATGCTGGTGTGACATACTAAGGCAATTTGGGGTAGACTAGTAAGGAAAGATCAGTCTAATGATAGGTCAAAAGCAGGGAAAAATTTCTGAAATAATTGGAAAGTAAAATTTTACATAAATTATGTTTTCTTACACATTGAAACACACAGTGAAATGCTGCCCTTTTTGAATGAAAACCTCCCATTGACACAGCTGCAAGAAAGTTAGATCTGCCAACAATTCAGGGAGAAAAAAAAGTCAGGAAAATAAAGGTATGCCTTAGCAAAGGAAAAAGTGATCACTCCCTTTGTAAATTCTTCCTGCATTTCAGGATGCCCTATCATCCAATCCAGGAGTGTCATCTCTTATTACTTCAGTCATAGGACTGAAATGATGAGGTCATTACTGCTATGTGATTCTGTTTGTCATTTGAGCAAAATGTCAAAATCATTACACTTGTATGAAATAAGGCGTGTTTTAAATCATCCAGCTTGTATATGCTCCTCTACTAGAACAATCTCTGTGTAATATTCTTGACACATACAAGGCTCAAGAGGCCAACACCTTCAATCCCCAGCAAGGAACAGAATGTAGATGCTGACAATGAGTACATATGCATACAGACGTGTATTAGAACTAAGACTCAGTTAATTGTCTTAGCAAATTGGTCACATAAAAAAATGCAGGTCTTGGGATCCAGCTTTGGAACTTTCTGTATAAGTATAGTTTATTCCTATTATTAAAGAATTGCAAATACAGTGAATTAAAAAACAATTTCCCCTGCACCCCTCCCCACCCACCCCATCCTATTCCAAGAGTACACATCGCCAGCGGAGCAGCGCACTACGAGGCCCTGGGCTTGGCATCTTCTGGGTCTTGTAAGCACGTACTCACTCCCAGCTTCTTTCTAAGACTAAAATCATCCCAAAATTTGGCACCATGGGGACTATTGGCAATTTGAACTCAGACTAGCTAGGGAGTCCAGGCAGCCTCCGGTGACAATTCCAAAGCTTGCACAGTGCTGTTTAGGAAAGCTTCATGTGCAAACCTCTGAAATCAACTTCTCTATCACCCAGATTCAACCTTCATGAGCCTCTGGAGAAGGGAGCAGCTGGTGTCCCACCAGGGCAGCCCAGGAGCAGGTCTGAAGAACCCAACAGCTGGAAAGGGGCTAGGGAAAGAGTGCTCCAGAATACTGGGAAGGGAACAGAGTACTATGATTCGACATATAACCATTCATCAAACTGCTAATATTTTACTGAGATATTCTATTTTAAAGATATTCTATCTTTAAAAAGTCTACAAGCCATACGAGAGAGAAAAAAGTATAAGGTATAGACTCTATTTGGTTAAAAATCACAAATAAATTAATTCTACAAGGTATAATTTACAAGATACCTTATGAACCACAATTAGAAAGTTATGTAACTCGTGTACTGAGCACTATGTTTAGAAATTTTTCTTCTCAAATAAACTCCAATTTCCTAATTTGGTAGCTTTTCTTTTTTCATCCTCACCAAAATATTACCATTTTTATTTTAGACAATAAAAATGATTGTGGAGTTTAAAAATGTCTTTCACTTATTATCATGCTTTTTTGTGTTAAGCAAAAATAAAAGAGGAAAGTTGTGGACCATAAAATGCTGGACATTCAGTTAGAAGATGGGCTGCGGTGACTCTCCAGAATCAGAATGTCCTAAATCGCCAACAAACTCAGCCACCGGCCCGACAGCAGTCACTATGACTGATCACAACTGGCATCTGTGTCCCACAGTCCCTTCCCCATCCTCACATGGAATACATACATCCAAATGATCAGTGTCTCTCAAGAGGCAAATGCTTAAATCTAAAATGGCTAATCTAAAATATCCCATAGCTAAGAAAGCAACAACCAAGATTCTAACTGGAAAATACAGTATACAAAAGTAAGCAAATTTCTTGGGAAACCATTATTAATTCTCATTGCCATTGAAGAGAGGTAAATTCTTGGAAGAATCAAAACAGATTGCAGTCCTCAGCAGCACAAGTTAAACCTTTCATTCTCCTGAGTCCTCTCCGGAAACTGCTTCGGGAAAGCTCTGCAGCTGAAGACAAAGGGTGGGGACCGCGGGTATGAGGTGGCCATGGAACAGGCCCTGCAGAGGCTGTAAGGACAAATGCCCACCCAGAAAGCACAAAACCATCCCAAGGGTAGGGCCATAACAAAGTCTTGTTTGGCTGTTTGAGGTGCCTCAGTCGGGCAAAATGGATCAATCAGAATTTTCTAAAAATTAACTTATAAAATACTGAGGCTGGAAAAAAAACATGATTTTGGTGGTAGGAAAGGAAGGGTGACAAGCCAGCCAAGGCTCTAGAATAGCTCTGGCCCACTTAGTAATATGGGATCTTGCCTGAGTTACCAAACAGCTTTGCTGCCACGGTACACAGGTCCCCCTTACTGTCCCCCTCTTCAGGCTGCGCAGGACACTTTGCTTTTACCTGGGGAAGGCTACTCAGTGTGGGCAGAGATTCCGTACCAAATGTGAAGGGGCACTGACTTTCCACCGGTGAGAAGTATGTCCCAGTAATTCACCACCAAAGTCCAAACTGTGATGGCTGGGAACAAGATGTGCTTCAACGAACACACATGCAGTTCTAAGGGGCTGCTTCTTCCAATACTGCTTGAAAGACATTTGAAAGCTACTAAGCTAGGGAGGGGGAAGCTGCATGAAAACTGGCAGCCGGTGCTCGCTTCATGGCAGTAATCTCACCAGCTCAGTCCTCTCCCTGCCAGGACGAACAGTCCTTTTCCAAGGGGCACTGTGAAACATTCATTCCTGCTTTCCTCTTTCTACCCTTAAAGATGGAAGGCATTATGGCATTGTGATCTGCTTTTTTCATTTCCCCTAAGATGGTTTCTTGGTAAGAAAAGATGGAAAATCGTGGTGTCTGGTGGTGAGGTTAATAGCTGCCTATTACATATAGTAGGGTGTAAGCACAATGTGAAGTCATGCATGACTGGGAGAAACACACAAAGGTGGTACACAGAATCATTTAACTAATAAAGAGAGTAAGGGGAAGGGTTATTTCTGCTGTGCAGACAACTTCCCCTGGTCTCCCACCTTTCCTGCTTCCCTCAGTCTCCAGGAGCAGCGCACAAATAATAAAGCATTCCAAATCTGCTTCTGGTGGCTGCTAAGCAGCACGTGGGCTCAGGAGGACAAAGCATTCCAGCATCTCTCTGCCCCTCAGCAGAGGGTGTTGCTACATCAGTCCCTGACTGCCAAGAGACACACTGGCCTGTCTTCTGCAGGATACGTCTGCCCTGCCCACCACTGCAGAGAGGACATGGAGGCTGATGCCTGAAGAACCTGTAAAGGATCTTAAAGAGAATCTTGAAAAGGAGAACCCACGGCGCGTCTGCCATTCATCTCATATGTGTGGATCTGTAGTACCTAACTATATATTTTGGACATGGGTGAAAGAGCTGGGAGAACACAAAGAAACCATTTTCCAGTCTTTCAACTACATTGGCCAGGGGCATCCTCTGCTCATCACCAAATATAAACCTAAAACCACCAGGGAGGGGGATTCTGTGTTTGGGATAGATGATCCTAATTACAATCCTACACCTTTCACTACATTTAAGAGAGACCAGTGTGTCGAAAGTCTTTTAGTCTAAGGCAGCTGAGACCCCTGAAGGGTTCACTGCTCTTCGGTTTTGCTGCTATTTCTGAACTTCACCACCATGACTGTGATGTTATCAGGGCAACCTCTGTAGAATGACTGCAAAACTATGCTCTTGGCCCCAAAGTGAGGTTCATCCAACCGCTCCTTGATAAATCGAACTGCTTCTTCATTGCTGAAAGCATCCCACAGGCCATCTGATGCCAAAATCATGAACTCAGGCTGGAGCTTGTCCAGGTCAAAGGTCAGGATATCTGGGTCTGGGATGACCACGTTGAGATTTTTCAGTGGATAATCCCCCAGGGATCGAGACATGGCCAGGATTCCCTGGACCCTCCATGAGCCATTGAAACTGATGAAACCACCTGGAAAGACAGAATGACTCCATTAGCTTGCCCAGCTGTTATCTCGCATACCCAGTACAGTCTTGGAACATGTACAAAAGAGGATGACCTACTCCATGTAAGCCAGGCCACAGGCACTCCCCTGCCCCATCATCACGGCCAAGACCAAGCAGCATCCTGCTGCAGGGCTTGGAATTTGATACTGTATCAGCAGATCCTCATGCCTTCATCCTTGGCACAACTGAAACCTTCAAAAATATACCTTTGAGAACGTTAAGCGTAGGGTGGGTATATGAAAGGGAAAGGGCACTTCTAACGATGCTGTGGGCAGCTCCGCAATCAACACTGGAGAGCGCTAGGGTAAGGATTACAAGAGAGTGCCAAGGCAGGGGACAGGCACCAGAGAAACCCCTGGACTTACCATTTAGCCTGAATTTACCCTTTGATGTGCCTATACAGATCTAACGGAACCCCGATAGGATTGGGATTAAGGGAAAATAATTTTGGTACACTTGTTAAAAGCTCATGTCAGACTGGCTGTATTTTATTTCTGTTTCTCTCAGTTCTGGCACTGTGTGACTGAATGAGATAGTTTCACTCTGATTCTTGGTCTTCCTAGCTACAACATGGGGATAGTACCTACTCCACTGTATATGAAAAATAAAGAAGTTATTCCATATAAATCATATAAGCAGTGCATGAACATAATATGTACTCAATATTGTTATCCATTATTATTTTTTTTTTTTTGTGATGCCGGGGATCGAACTCAGGCCCTTGTGCTTGCAAGGCAAGCACTCTAATCACTGAGCTAAATCCCCAGCCCCTATCCATTATTTTTTAAAGGAGCTAGAATCTTGTTCATTCACATATTCATCTGATACTTATTAAGTACCTACTCTTTGGAAGGCAATTTGCAGATATAAAGTTCTACAAGATACAAATCTTTCTCTAAAAGAAGTAGAAAGACAGATAAGCTGCATATATTAAATGCTAGAAGCACAAGGTACTGTTCTTTCAGCAGAGACTAGTATTTGCTAAATGCCATGGCAGGAAGTGGTGGACAGATGATTTATGGGTGTGATGATCAGGAAGGAAAGAGTACTAAAGCTGGATGTTGAATAATCAGTAGGATTTCTTGGGCGGGAATGTAAAACATCCTAGCAAGTGTAGTTTAGTGGGCTCTGGAATCAGAGAGCTCTGGTTTTGATTTTGGTCTCACCTCTCACTAGCTGTGGGGCCTCATACATACAAAAGTCTCTGAGGTTCCGCGCTGTTGGCTGTAACAAAAGGATAACTTTATCATTCTCATAAGATAGTTAAAGAGAAAATGTATGGAAAACCTTATGCTTGGCTCCTGGCGCAGAGTGAGTACAAATAGAATGGCAGTTGATATTGATGCTGTTGTTACTGGAAACCGCGAAAGGAATAGGGACGGAAAGACCAATATGTACAGTATTTGGCCCAGACTGGTCGGAGCTTATTGTCATGCTAGGCAGGAGACTGAGAGAGAAAAAAGAACTCCTGAAACAAAGGCTGGGGTAGGAGACAATAATCACAAAGATAGTAAAACTGACCATTGTTCCCTAGCCTTCCTATAAAATACACCCTTGACCAAATTACATAAAAGAACAAGGCACATTAGATGAACTTTCTTGAAGATGGTGTCCAAATTTGTTTCTAGAAAGAATTACTGTATGGTGGGTCAGAGGGTAGTGGGTATGACGAAGAAAAGGAAAGAGGATAAAATGGCAGTGACCTTTCAAAAGAGCACGCTGGATGTGATGACGACATTTCCAGGGGTATCACAGACACATTTCTGCCTATGCTTACGCAAGGGCGAGCTGCCTGTATCGCTCACGGCAGACCCTCACGGACAGACAGAGCCTTCATAAACGAGGAAGTCAGGGTGTTTCACCTATCCCACCTGGAGCTTAGCAAAGCTTGACAGATGCAGTGAGATCACTGTTTGTCCCATGTCATCAGCAGAAAACCTGACTGAAGCTTTCACTCAAAATTATTCTGCATCTTAAGCAGTCACTGAAGCAAGAGACTGTAATAAAGTCCAACATTTTTTGATTCAGTAGTACAGCGTCCTACTGTGAAAAGTCAAGTGTTCGTTACAGTCACTTCATTTGCTCATTGGGAAGAAGCTGGCCCGCAGAGTCCAAGCATCAGTCCGCAGAGTAATGCGGACACGGGTTCGTGCCGGTCAGAGACTAGTGCATGTGACACGGCACTCGCTTCCCTCTGGCTCCTGGTGTGTTGCTGGGCATGTCATGAGACCGTCAGTCCAGGATGAAATAATTCTTCTCTTCTATGTGTGTAAAGGAATGTCCCAAATCTAATTATGAAAATATAATAATGAACTGATACTCCTGAGACTCCCCATCTCCTCACTGCTTTATGTCATGCCACAGCAACTACCACCTTATAATATACTATCTCACTTACTTTTTTTTGTTAGTGTCTATCTGCTCCACCCCACGCCATTATCAGAATGCAAATTTCATGAGAGTGCCCAGTGCAGTGGCACATCCCTATATTCCCAGCATTCAGGAGGATGAGGCAGGAGGATTGCTGTGAGTGCAAGGTCGGCCTGGGCTACACAGTGAGTTCAAGGCTGGCCTCAACTACATAGTGAGACTCTGTCTCAAAAAACCAAACAAAGAAAAAAAATTCACGAGAGGCTTTTTTGGAGGGGGTGGGGCGTGCTGAATGATGAATGAATAAAGGCCTGCTGCACCCTGTACCGAGTTAGGTGCTAGCGGTCTGGAGAGGGATAAGACCAAGTTCTTAGCATTCAAAGAGCTACCAGTCAGGAAGGCAAGACAGATAAGAAAGCCAAGTATGCACACACACTGTGACAGATGACCCAAGAGTCCACATAGGCTGCTGGGAAAGACAGAGGAACACCCATCCAGACAGGGGAGACTTTACCACGGCGCGAAATGGGAGTCTTCTAATAGGACACCCTGAAGCTGCATCCTAAGGGACAAGTAACTGTCATCCACTAAACAGTGGGAAAAGGACTTGCTAAGGGACAGAGGTATCAAACAGGTTCACGTGGAAGGTGGCAAGAAGTTTGATGTGGCTGGAGGGAGGCAGGGTATGGCAAGAGGCGAGAATGGGCAGGGAGCGGGGGCCCAAAGACCTCATTAATCTTTAAACTGGAAAAGGACTTCTTTGGCCTTGGGAATCTTTGGCCATGAAAAGGGGCAAATTCAGCAGCTACTTATTTGACAGGAAATGTTACAAAGCCAGGTGGCAGCTACCTCAGTAGCAGCCTCTGTAATGACCAATAATCACCAGATAACTGAACATTTTATACACTAAGAGCTCTCTAAACAAGTGCTGTGGCCACAGACAAGATAGGAGATTCTCATGGGAGGTGGTCACAAACTCACCAGCTCTCTTTATCCTCTTTCTTTCCTTCAGTTGGTAAGGCTTGTGATCATGAGATAAGGGAATGGCGTTTCCATCTTTGTCACACAGGACCCCTCGTGAGTCACCCACGTTGGCCACAGTGAGGTCTTTATCTGATAGTAGAGCAATCAAACATGTGGTACCTGAAAAATAGAAGAGAGAGGCAGTGTAGGAGGTCACCAGTGCACTGAGGCTCGGTTGCTCCTCTTGGTGCCTTGATTTTCTTGTCATTAAAAATGCTCCTGCTGAGTGAGAATTTTACTCCAGCTACTCTGGGAATATCACTGTTCACTTTAACAACATTGATCAAATCTGACAGTCAATTTTCTTAAGCATGTTAGAGTGTCACTGAAATAGGTTAGGAAAATTATCATTTCCTTAAATCACTTTGTTTCTGCTACTCTTAATTTTAAAGCATCACATTAAAAGGATTAGAAGAGAATCAGAATCAGTTCGAAGCCCCAGAAAACTGGTACATATTTTCCGCTTTCATTAGTGCTGGGTTTCTAAGAAGTCCCAGTTGGAAGTGTACGGGTGGGGGGTGGTGCTGGATCCCTAGCAGGGGGCACTGGAAAGGCCAGGAAATAGCAGATGCCCTCAGCCCTGTCCTGTGGCACTACGACAGAGCTGCCAGTGTCAGGGAAGGTTGAGTCTGCCTATACCGCCTGCCAGCAAAGACTGGTGGCCAGAAAAGGCTGGCTCCAGATGTGATGGGGGCAGACTCTAATGTAGAAGCAGAAAACCTACAGTGATGACAGAGACAAGGTCTAGGTAGCCAGAAAGTGGGAGGTGGAGGTGGTCAGAGTCAGAGAGAGAAGGACTGACCGTCTGCTTGCCCAGAGCCCACACAAGACACAAAAGACAAACTCTCCTCAGTCCCTTTTGAAATGAGAAGGGATACAAGCTAGTAGAGCTGAACAGTCTGGTCTCCTTGGAGCTCTCCTTTTTTTTCCTCTTTCTCTCCTTTCTCATGGTGTGTCATTGTCAATAAGGAAATATCTGCTGAAATGCACAATTTAATTCATCTCTTGCCTCAAACTGATAACTCCTTTACTGTTAAAATTATTCATTAATTAGCTTTCATTAACATTTCTCTTCTCATTAAGAAGGTTACATTCCATAACAAGAATGTAAACGGCATCTAAATAGCTTTTTAGTCTTCATAAAACAACAAAAAGACTAGATTTTTGGGGGGGTGCTGGGGATCGAACTCAGGGCCTTCTACTTGCTAGGCAAGCACTCTATCACTGAGCTAAATCCCCAATCCCAAAAGACTGGATTGTAAAAACAAAGTAAAGAATATGTAAGGGCTGGTATCAAGAGCAGGGAGAATAGTTTGAATAATTAACATATCAGTTATTATAGTTCTGTTGGAAGGCCTATTCTTAAGCCTACTTAACTAAAACTGCCTTGATAAGAAATGGAAACACATGAAATGTTGGATAATTTCTAAAATAAAAAGCCTTGCAAAAATGGGGTAGAAGGAGAACGACTCTAATCTCAGGATTATTAAAGTCTTCTCTTTTTTTTTAACCTCTTTTTAAAAAAGCAGTTATAAGAATGAAAATGTAGCTGAGCAAGGTGGCACATGCCTGCAATCCTAGCTACCTGGGAGGCTGAGGCAGAAGGATAATAAATTTGAGGCTAGCTTAGGCAATTTTACCAAGACTCTGTGGGAGGGAGTTTCAATCCCAGTACAGTGGGAAACAAACAAAACACCAGAATGCAAATGTAAACGCAAGGACAATTCAAACAACTAGAAGCTATTCTTCTATGTTTCTGTTATTTTGCTATTGGTCTACAACCATCCTTACTTTGTTCTCAAGCATCTGCAGTATAAAGATGAACAAGATTGGGTAAACTTGTCCAATGCAATCTGAGCATAAATTCTCCCAGTAAAGCATATTCTTGGAGTTTAAAAGGTGAAATAGAAATATTGCTTTATGGGACGTTACTTGACTTGGTGTTACACCAATCAATCCTGGGGCCATTTCTCTGTGTAGGGCCCTTTTCTCTGTATGTTCTCTGGGTGAGCACATCCTTGACTGCGGCTTCGGCACCATTTAGGTATATGTCTCTAGCCTGGCTGACACTCCTGAGGGTCGTACGAGATGTCTAATAGGCATTTCTTCTACCTCTACTACAGGGGTCCAGGAGAAGTCTCTGGGGCCTCTATGTGAGGGAACGACAGGGACCCTTCTCCACCTCCACTTAGCCAAGGCAGCTTTGCATCCCACTGTACTACACTATCATGCATGATTTGGTTTTTTTCCCTCCCAAAGGGGGAAAGAGGAGTTATTATTGAAGATAGAAAAAAATGTAATCCTATCTGTGATTAAGAATCACTGAAGGGCTTTAAACATGATAGTAACATAATGAGATTTGTGTTCTGAAAGATCATTCTAGTGGCAATTAGAAGATAGATAAACTGGAAGTGATAAGAACAGACAAAACTAATGAGGATCTGAGTTAATGTAGTAAACACAGGATAGAAGGTAGTTGATAGATTTTAAAACCAGAATAGGTAGGTGATTATGAATTTAGAGACTGAGGGGAAAGAGGAATGTTCAGAATAACACCTTGTAACTAAATAGGGGAAACTGGGTGCTCTCTGGACAAGAACTCAAGAGGATGTCTACCAGGGGCTTCTGGGAAAGGTTTTCTCTTTCACTAAGACAAAGAAAAAAAAAAAGATCATTTCTTTTATGGGATATTACATGACTTGTGGGCAATACTGGCTCATACATTTCCAAACCAAACTGTGGGACCTACTAAAGGCCATCTTGGAACTACTAAGGGATGTGTTCAGAGTGAAGGTAAGGAGCAGGGGATGGCAGAACACAGACGATCACAGAGGCTGAGGTTCTGAGGACCACAGGCAGTAGCTGAGCCACCTGAGAACCACCCTGTCCCTGTCCCTGTTTTGTGAGACAATAAATGTCTTTTCCATTAGGGACTTTTTGAGTCAGATTTATTGCTGCTGCTCCTGTAATAGCCTAATTGATTCAGGGGTCACGGAGTCCTACAGGGGGCTTACTGAAAAGAGCTTTAGTGACTGTGTTGCTGTACTCACATGCTGTTTGATGCCCCTAAAATTATGATCTGCTTTTTTTTTTTAATGGTACATTTTCGATGTACATAGTGGTAACATTCATCATAGGGGATTTGTACCTGTACATGATATACCTTGCTGCTTCTTTTTTTCCCATTCCCCTCCCCTTATCCCCTCCTCCCTCCCTATTTACAAAAGCTTTGTTTCCATTTTTTCCTTCCATTTCTTATTTCTCTTGTCCCTCTGTTCCTTTCCCCCTCCCCCTCCCTTGTTCCCTTTCCCATTTGGACATTTTCTTCCCTTTCCCAATATAATACATTTTAGTCTTTATTTACACTTCAGTTTCTCACACCAGAGAAACTATGTGGTA
>PVJO010011987.1:0-57402 GCA_004026905.1 Hystrix cristata | reverse complement strand
ATTTATAGATCAGTTTTAGAAGTTTGGTCATTTTGAGAATATTGATTTTGTTCATTCAGGAATAGGAGATATCTATTTTCTGATGGCCTCTTCAATCTCCTTTTCCGAGTACTATAATTTTCATTATAAAGTCTTTCACTTTCTTTGTTAGGTTAATTTGTAAGTATTTCATTTTTCTTGAAGCTATTATAATGGTACTGTTTTCCTAATTTTTTCTCAGTGGATTTCTTATTGGTGAACAGAAACACTATTGATTTTTCGTGTGCTAATTTTGTATCCTGCTACCTTGCTGAATTTGTTTCTTAGTTCTAGGAGTGTTTTAGTAGAATTTTTTGGGTCTTGTATGTAAAGAATTATGTCATCAGAAAATAATGATAATTTGACTTCTTGCTTTCCTATCCATATTTCTTTTATTCCTTTATCTTGCCTGATTTCTCTGGCTAATGTTTCAAGCACTATGTCAAAGTGGGGTAGTGATAGTAGATATCTCGTCTTGTTCCTTTCAGCCTTTTCTCTTTTAATATGATGTTCATAAGTAGCTTTGCCATAAATCACTTTTATCAGATTGAAACAAGGCCCTCTACATCTATTTTCTTCAGGTTTTTAAAAATCATGAATGGATGTTGGACATTGTCAAAGGCTTTTTCTGCATCTATTGAGATGATTATATGAATTTTGTCCTTCTCATGTTGTATGATCTTTTTGATGACTTGTCCCATTCTGTTTGCAAGTATATTGTTGAGGATTTTTGTGTCTATGTTCATTAATTAGATTGGTGTGTAGTTTTCTTTTTTTAATTGAGTCCTTGTCTGGTTTTAGAATCAGGCTAATGCTACCTTCCAGGAATGAGTTGGGGAGTACTCCTTCTCTTTCAATTTCATTAAAGGGTTTGAGGGGTGTTGGCATTAGATCTTCTCCGAAGTTCTTATAAAGTTCAGTGGTGAATCCACTGGGTCATGGGATTTTCTTAGTTGGTACTTTTTGCTTATTACTGCTTAAATTTCTTTGCCTGTTACTGTATTATTCAGGGTTTTTATATCATCTTGGTCCAGTTTTGGTAATTCCTATGTGTCTGGAAATCTACCCATTATTTTCTGGATTCATCATTTTATTGGAGTACAAGTTTTCAAAGTAGTTACCAATAAACTTATGAGTTTTGGCAGTGTCCATTGTGATTTCACCTTTTTCCTTTCTAATTGCACTGATATGGGTGTTTTCTTTCCTTTTTTTGTAAGATTGCTGTGTTAGTTACTTTTCTCTAGTTGCTGAGATGAAATACGCGACACCCAAAGTTAGAGAAAGAAAGGTTTGTTTGAATTACAGTTTGTAGAGGTTTCAGTCCATAATCAGCTGGCTCCAAGGCAGGGTGGTAGGCAGACAGGCAGAAGGCAGCAAGACAAGCAAGGGGAACAAAAGGGGGATACAAAGGAATGGGACCAAAGCAAGTCCAAAATCCAGCAGGACAAACATTAAGTCCTGTAGTTTCATGTGCAGCATCAGAGGCGATCTGTGGTGAAGTCTGAACTCCAAGGGGTTTGAGTGGCTCCGCCCCTATGGCACTTCCGGTGGTGGTAGCTCCCAAGGCTTCTCTCTTGGGCTGGTTCTGCTCCCTCCTTGCAGTTTTCCTCAGGCAATCTCGTTCCTGGCTTCTCCAAACTTCTGGGGTCTCCAGTGCACCTTTGGCTTCACCCTCACAGTTTCACACACTGCCCTCTCAGGGGCACACTGCCTGGCCTCCCAGGCCTTCCTCTGAAATCTGGGTGGAGGCCTTCCTGACCCCACAACTCTTGCATTCTACACGCACCTAAAACCAGCACCACATGGATGACACCAGGGTCTGCTGCCAGATGGAGCAGAAGCCAGGCTTCCTGCTCTTTTGGCTGCAGGGATCATGTGCCTTGATTGCTGAGCACTCTGAACCAAACCCCAAGGTCCAATTTCCCTAGGCCACCGCCATTGTGGAACATGGTGCTCTGGGGCTTTCTTCTCAAAGCAAAGTCTTTCATCTTTCTAACTCTGAGGCTGCAAAGGATGGCTCCCTGCTGGTTCTTGTGATGCCCTCAGGCCATCTTTTCTCTTGTCTTCTGAAATACTTGGCTTTTTCTTGCCAGTCTTTTCAGTGACCAATTTTGCCTCTGCTCCATCTTTGCAAGCTGCAACTTTACTAGGACTTCCTTTCTGGCCAAACTCACAACGTTTTAAATCATTCTGCTGGGCTCTTTGCTCTTGATCCTCAACATAAATCTGGCTAAAAGCCCCCAACAATAGCCATGCAACCACCTCAACCTTAGACTGCCTTAGAATTTCTTCTGTAAGATTAATTAGCCACTTCAATATCCTTCACTTCTCATAGCCTCTTTCTCAGGCTATTTCTTGGGCTATTTTTTTTTTTTTGATGGTGGGAATTGAACTCAGGGCCTTACGCTTGCTAGATAATACTCTAACTAAATTCCCAAGACTCAGGATATTATTCTTGAAAGTGTGTTTTATGTTTTTGGTGCCCATTCTTGCTTCTTTTTACTTCTTCTTGCTTCATTCAGCCACTTCCACTAAATATAAAGCCAGTGGCCTGTGCAACAAGCTGCCTCAAAGGAGACCAGATAATAGCAAAATGTGGATGAGAGTAGCAGGAGGAGGGATAGTGGGCATTCAGCACACAGGCCCATGTGCTAAAGATTGGGTTCTCTGGGTGACACTATTGGGAGGTGACAGAACTTTCGAGAGGTGGAGCCTGGTGAGAGGTCCTTAGGTCATTGAGGGTGGGTCCTCGAAAGGGTTTGTGGGATCCCAGCCTTCTCTCCTCTCTACTTCTGGCTTTTGAGGAGAGTGGTTGGCTCTTCCATGTACTCCCACCAGGATATGTTGCACTGAGGAAAGGCCAAAAGTGACGGGACAGCCTAATTTTAGACTGGAACCTTCAGAACCCTGAGCTAAATAAACATTTTCGCCTTCCTTAAAAGTAATTTCTATAAGAACTTTATTGAGGAAAGGAAAACTGACTAATGGGGGAGAGAAATAGTGGGTGAGAAAATTAGTGGATGCCTGACTTTCAAGACTGGTTTGATAGATGTTTGGCCAGTGTGGGATCCTGAGAACATATAAGAGGTTATTCCTAAGAGAAGAGAGTTTTAATTTCCAGGAATCTGTCTCCCTGTAGGGAGACTTACAAAAGCACACGAAGTTGCACATACGCGAGGATGTTCATGGCAGTGCTGTTTGTAAAAGTGAAAATTGGACACAACCTCAGTGTCTCTTAACAGCAGAATTGGTAAATAAATTATGATATGCTCATACTGGAATATTTTATCCAACTACCACAAAGAACAAGGTGGAGCTATACAATAGTCCTTCTTTATCTGTGGTTCTGCTTTCTGTGGATTTCAGTTACTTGCAGTTAATAGCAGTCTGAAAATATTACACAGAAAATTCCAGCAATATGCAATTCCTAAGCTTTCGATTGTGTGTGTTTGGAGTAGCATGATGAAACTTTGTGCTGTTGTGTTCTGCCATGCTCAGAACACGAGTCATGCCCCCGTTCAGCGCGCACATGCTGGATATACCACCTGCTCACGGGTCACTCAGTGATCCTCTTGGCTAGCAGATCGACCACGGAGGTTTTGCAGTGCTTGAGATTAAGTAGCCTTTATGTGGTAGCCATTCTATCATCTTGCGTCATCACAACCAGGGTGAGCAGAGTACAGGAAGATGTTTTGAGAGAGACATCCCACATTCGCATAACTTCCATTATACTATGTTTTCATTACAGTATAGCATTATTATTAATTATAGTCCCTAATTTACAAATTAAACTTTACCATAGGAAAAAGCAATGATGTATATATAAACTGCAGTTTCAGACATCCACTGGGGTTCCTCAATACTCGGATATTATTGGTCCATTAGACATAGAAACTTCAAACCCCTACCAAGTCCCTCCTAAACGTTCCCGAGAATTCCAGTAGGGTGTCCCTGTGCACTGAATATCTTAACTAGTCAAATAGATTGCCGCAGTTACCCCCTTATCAGTGAGGGCTGTGTTCTAAGACCTCACTAGACTACTGTACTTTGGCTTGCTGGGCACCAGCAAAGCTCTCACTGCTTCTGGTTGGTGCTTGTATTAGTTACCTTTCTAGAGTTGATGGCTTGCAAGAGAGTAGATTTAATACAGGACACTTACACATTACAACATTCACACACACAGGCCAAATTTAAGAAGAGTGCAGAATGTCTATCCATGTGCTGCAGACCCAGAAGATCCAATCGAGGGCTGGGAGCCCACAGCACTGTCTCCTGTATGTCCATGACTGCACTCAAAGGCTGAAGAGATCTGTATGGAGCCAGGATATGACACTCACAGTGGCGATGAAGACCAGAGCTCCCCCAAAGCAAACAGCAGCCATCCCCAAGGACAGCAAGTCCCCGAGCTCCTTCTGCAATGAGAACAGCCGAGTTCCCTTTGGGAAAACCAGCTGCAACAGAGCTTCTCCTGGGAAACAGCTAGCTGCTATCTTTTGCTCCTGTTATCCTTTATGTTGCGTTGGCAACAATCTTCAGGTGGATCCTCTACACCCAGAACCCACCAACTCAGTTGAGCTGGGCGTTCCTGCTCAAGTTGACCACAATAAGTCCACCACAACCCACCCTTGGTCAACTTGATAACCAGGCACATTTCTTTAAACCATAGTCTCCAGTGGCAGATTTGTGAAGAGTTAACCTATCTTGTTCTATTCAGATTTACATTAACAATACAATTATTGCACTCGTTTCCACCCCAGAAACAAATATTCAAAGAATTCTCAACACTGATTACAAGCAGGTTTCCAAAAACTGCAACTATATGTACAAATATACAACAACTCCATTCTGTCTCTCTTGCTTGTTCTAAAACAGTAAATAGTTTACAAAGTACAACATACCAATACAGTGTATCTGCATTAAAAAAATATGGCTTCGAATTTTAAAACTCTTTGGTTTCCATAAACTTCAACAATAGAGCACGGCAACATTGAGGGATGCCCCAAAGGATCTCCTGCACCCCAAATACACTCTTCCCTTCTGGTCAAAGGCCTCAGGTCACTTTTCCATTGTCTTGTCTCTTCTCCACAACTATGTTCTCCTCTGTTTGTCCTTGCAATACACAGCTCCCCTCTGGCCAAATGCTCCAGGTCACCCTGCTGGCTCTCCACTCTCAATTTCCAACACAGATTCATCCAAAAGCCTTCAACAGTAACTATGCTGCTGTCCCAACACCAGACTGCACTAAATTTTTCTGCCACCCAGACAATGTCTCCAAACACCAGCAAAATGGAGACCAACCTCTGCCGAAGCACACATATACTGCCTGGGATCCAGCAGCCAATGCGGTCCTTCTAACAGAGGGCTCCCAGGCCTCATCCTAACCAGCAGCATTGCCATCAGTTACTCTGGTTTTCTGGGCTCTGACCAGAGTCTCCCATATAATATGTTTAGAGCATTCATTCCAGGGCTGCCTCTTTAGCTGGTCTCTCAAAACCTTTTCAAATTAATTCCAAAGGCTCTTAAGCCACATGGCCAGGCAACATCACAGCAAGGAACCCACTTCTCTGGTACTAATTTCTGTAGTAGTTACTTTTCTAGAGTTAATGATTTGCAAGAGAGCAGATTTAATACAGGATGTTTAAAAGTTACAACATTCACACACACAAGCCAAATGCAGGAAGAGTGTAAATCTATCTAGGCACTGGAGACCTGAAAGATCCAATCAGGGGCTGGGAGCCCACAGCAGTGTCTCACGTAAGTCTGTGAATGCACTAAGAGGCGGAAGAAATCTATATGGAACAAGGATTTAACACTCACAGTGGTGATGAAGACCAGGGCACCCCTAAAGCAAACAGCAGCCATCCCCGACGACAGCAAGACCTCAAGCTCCTTCTGCAATGAGAACAGCTGACTTCCCTTTGGGAGAACCAGCCACAACAGAGCTTCTCCGGGGAAACAGCCAGCCCCTATCTTCTGCTCCCGTTCTTCTTTATGTTGTGTCAGGAACGATCCTCAGGTGGATCCTCTATACCCAGAACCATATCAACTCAGTCCAGCTGGACATTCCTGCTCAAGTTGACCACAATAAGTTCACCACAGCACCTTCTTATTCACTTTCTTGTTGCTGAGACACAATACCTAACATTCACGACTTAAAGGAGGAAAGGTTTATTTTGGTCCATATTTTTATTCCATAGTTGGCCAGTTCCCAGGCAGGAAGGGCATGGCAGACAGGTCTGGCAGAGGAAAACCTGCTCACATCATGGCAGGCGGGAAGCAGAGAAAGAAGGGAGGAGCTGGGGAGGGAGATAAACCCTTCCAGACACATCCACAGGCTCCACCTCCTATCAGCATATTCAGCGAGGGACTTATCAGCGAGTTAACCCACAGATGAGTACAGTGACCTATGATCCAATTACCTTCCGCATACAAGAGAATTTAGAGAGATATTTTATTTTTACTTTTTCCTCTATTGAGGACTGAACATAGGGCCTTTGTTTCGAGCTAATCCCAGCTGTTTTTGTTGTTGTTGTTGTTGTTGTTTTGTTTTGAGACAGATTCTAATTTGTTAAATTTCCCAGATGGAGCTTAAATTTGAATCTTCCTACCTCAGTCTCCCAGAGTGCTTGGCTTACAAATGTGTCCCACTATGCCTGGTCCTGGAGGACATTTTAGATCTGAACCATAACAGTGCCATTTGGCTTTTACCTTGTCCTCCCATTACGTACCCCAGGCCCTCATGGGGCAGGGGAAGAATGACTCTCTTTCTTTTATGGCATAGTCTGTTGGTGGTATGCCACAGCAGTGTTTCCTGGGCTCTGATGTGTTATAGGATGCAGAAAAATAAGTCTTTCATCTTTTATTTTATAGCATTGGTCCACTGTAGAATTCAGCTTGTACCCAAGGTTATAGAGCTCTCGTTCTACATTCAGAATCACCACTTTTTCCTAACTCAGGTATTGTTTCTGGGTCCAGCATTCATGTCTGTGGGATTTTTTTTTTTTTTTTGGCATAAGAGGTTTCTCAGGGCCTCTGAGAAGAAATTTGTGTTGTTCCTAGCTACCAGCTTATTAAATGTGTCCTATTATATCTGACTCAATATATTCTTCATAGGACATGTCTTAGCCTTCAGGCAAAGAGACTTACTCTTTGCCCACACTACCACTTTAGGAGATACACACACTACCACTTTAGGAGATACACTGTATTAATCATCTTTCTGTCACTATAATAAAATACTAGAGATACTGAACTTATAAAGAGAAAAAGTTTATTCTGGCTCACAGTTTTGGAAGCTCCAGTACATAATCCATTGGCTACATTGCTTTGGGCCTGTGGTGAGGCAGAACAGCATGGTGGGGCGGGTAATGGAACAAACTGCTGATTTCATGGCCATGAGGCAAAAGAGAAAGAAGAGACTAGGGTCCTACAAACTCTTTTGGGGACATTTTCCCAATGACCTAAGGACCTTTTACTAAGTCCCACCTCCTAAAGGTTCTACCACCTGGGCATGCCTTCAATTACTTAAGATCTTCCCACTGGGGCCTCTTATAGGTCCCCAGCACCTCCCAACAGCACCATCCTGGGAGGAAGTCACTATCATATGGACCTTTGCGGACACTTACCGAACTATGGCACCTATCCTCCAGATGGACTCTTTTTAGGCAAGTGTCCTGTCTATGACAGAACACACTCCTACAACAGAGGAGTTATATGTTCTTCCAAATCATGTAGACCTCTCTCCAAACATGTTATTTGTGAAAAATAAACATTTGGCTATACCATAAAGAAAAGAAAGGTAATGAAATGGGAACATAAAGGAGGGAAATATGGAAGACTTTACTCATCTTGGTCATGTTGTATTTTTTTGAGGCTGTGTGATGGGCCCACAGACATTTGATTTTATTATTTAATATTATTTACTATATGTACACATATTACATCTACATAAATTCTCTCATACTCAATTTTTTTTTTTTTTTGTTGAGACAAAGTTTGGCTATGTAGTCCAGGCTGCCCTTGAATTCTCCATCTGCCTGCTTTAGTCTCCCAAGTTCTCGGATTACAGGCACATACCACCATGCCTGACTTCATTTTCAAAATTTTAATCATAAAGTATTTTACAATTAAAAGTTTGTTTTGACCTAAGAAGACATTTAAGTATCGATTTGCGCTCTTGAATTTATTTCTTATATTTTTCTTCTCCTTTTTCATTTGTTTTCTTTTCTATCTACTATGATAGATATCTACTATACTAGATTATACTATCTACTATAATCTCTGAGTTCTGGAGAACCCTTTCCATATTCACCTTCTTTTTCTAATCTTAAGGCCCCTTTTCTGTTTTCTTGATGATTTCATCTACACTTCCTTCCCGGTTGCTAGTTCCTTTATTCAGCTCTTGTAAATTTATTTTTTGCCTATTTGGATGACATTATCAATATTTTTTTTTTTTTGGTGGTGCCGGGGATTGAACTCAAACATTACCAATATTTTGCAGGTACTTTCTCCTCTTCGTTTTTATTTTCCGGAATGGTTTCCTGCTTACACGAATTACTGTTAGTAATAGCATGTGAATCACTGTTAGGCTACAGTGCCTCTGGATTTTCTATTTTTTCCTTTTGGTGGTATTTAATGGGCTTCTATATATTTTATGGACTATGCTTCTAGATATTTTAGGGCATGTGCTTCTGGATATTTTATGGACTATTCTGTAAAGTGCTGTGGCAAATTGGAGTTGTGCTAGGTTCTTAAGAGGTATTGACGACACAGTGCAATGGAAGTATCCCCCAAGGAAAAGGTTTTCTTAGCAGTTTTTGTTTGGGAGATTTCTGCTGCTATCTGGCCAGGTTAAATGCCCAGGGTAAACATCCACGGCCTACCATGGACTACACGAGGCACCTTATAGCCACTAATCATGTAGTCGATTTATCAACATGGGGTGGTGTTCTGGACATATTCAGAAGTTAAAAGACTAAGTTATTATAGTATGTAAATCTATATAATCTCTATATAATGTACTATCTTATTTAAAGTAGCCTACGTATATCCAAGTGGAAATATAGGTATAGGTGAAAATAGAAGGATATATATCAACTTGATACAAATATTAATGGTGGCTGTCTTGGGATGGTGGGATTTAGGATGATCTTGGAGGTTAAGTTTTTATGATTTTTTTCTATTTTCTAAAGCTTTAGAAGTTAGCACATGTGACTTTTATAAAGATCAGCAAATTAATTTTCATTTTGTTTTTTTTTGAAAGAAAGCTTTTGGTGGGATTTAAAATTTCTCCTCTGAAACTTTCCATTTTTTTCTCTTTTGGAAACTATCTGGAAGTATCCTTTTGCTATTCTTTAGTATTTATTGTAACACAGAGACGTATCTTAAGGGAAAAACTGTGTATTCTGCATGCTATTGTGATGCACACATACTAGACAACTATAGTAAGTCTTCAGGACTGTCCATATCACTCAGGATCTGCAGAAAGCCTTCCCCAAAGATAAGGGGGTGGTGAGATGGGCAGCTTTGGACTGGAGGCAACGTAGCTGCAGGGGTGGGAGTAGGGAGTCAGGTGGACAGAGAAGGGGCTGAGGAGAGGCAGGGAAGCCTCATAGGACTGCAGAGTTCCATGGGGAGATGGGAGATGGGGGTGTGTGTTCCGCCAGGACACCGGCAGGATATTCAAGGTAAAAAAAAAAAAACAACGAACTGCTCCATAACTTGTTCCTTGGACAGAAGTGTGCTCTACTCTCTCTCTCTCTGGAATTCTAAGACACAAGCTGGGCAGTGGCAGTGGTGGGAACTACGGTGGTAGGATGATCAACTATCTGGATTTGCCTGGAACCAATTACCCTGCACCCCAGAAACCTCTCTCTCTGTCCAACCGGGATGGGTGATCTTCCTGTGGATGGTGGACATATCAGCAGCTACTTGAGTGGGGCAGCAAGAGATTATGGAGACAATGGACAAAAAACGAAAGGAGCTGGTAGCTGCTAAGGTGTTGGCGCAGTGGGCTAGAGGTGATGGCAGGGTACGGGGATGCCACTGGCAGCAGGGACCTGGGTGCCAGGAGAAGAGCCATGCCGACAGTCCCAGCAATGAGGGCTTTCCAGTGTACCCAAGGCAGGACAGAGAACATAAAGACAGGTAGAAAGGGAACAAGAAGGGTCATAATTTTAGACTTGTACTTTTAGGAAAAACTGCAGCTTCCAGACACAAAAGTCACTCAAGCCCTTTTCCCGTCCAGGAAACCGGAAACTCACCCCTCCCCCCAAATCCTAAGAGTTTTAAGGACACGGTAGGCTTGTAAATTGAACTCTGGGCCATGCCTTTCACCTGTAAGGTGCTCTTCCTCCCACAGACTTCCATTTTTCAAAGAAGCAACAATATCAGTGGGCAGCACGTCTCAACTTCATATAGTTTGCATTCTAACGGAGACCACCAATGGGTCACCTGAAAGACAGAACACAGCCTAGCTCGCCCAAGTTGAAGATACCCAAGACCACCTAAATATTCTCAGCCCCTTAAGGGTGCCTCTATCTTGAGGGCCCACAGTCTGTTCTCTCTGAGTGTGTATTTTAAGACATGGAAGAAGAAAGAGACATAAAAAGAACAGAAGGAAGGAGAAGGGGACATAAAAAGAATTAAGATGTATTATGTATATGTACCAACGCTTCCTGATGAGTGTAATCATCGTGTATTGCAAGATGTACTAATAAAAATTTTAAAAGAAAGCTTAAAAAACTCTAATAAACTTCTTTATGATTTTTACTGATGATGCGTCTGGAAAATTCTTTTTCAGTGGTGAAAGTCAGAGAATCTAAAACCTACAATATGGGTGGAGTCGAGGTCCCCATTTCTCCTTGGGAACCTCCTCAGACCCTGTCTGGAGATAATCCAGCTACTGTTGTCACCAGGAAACCCAAGGCGTTGGGACAGGATGGGCTCAGTATGGGGGCTGGGATCCCGGGAGTTACATTCACGGAGATGGTACATCTCTCACCTTGGCTGAGGACCAACATCCCTCAGTGGCCCTTTCCCCACACCTGGGGCTGGAAAGCGGTAGCTGGTCCCTTCCAGAGTCTACCCGGTTTCACAGGGTTCCATGTGCCTAGAGTCACCTTTAGCTTTTATATATAAAGCATGATTGACAAAATGGGTGCATGCATAAATTAAAAAGAATTTTTACAGTAAAAGACACATTGCCATTACTCCCTCTCACTTTGAATACACTTAACCCACGGTTCTTGCCACCTTCTGGAGCAGCTCTGGACAATTTTCATGAGTGTCATTAGTTGTGCTGGCCTGGCTGCCTCAATGTCCTAAATCAGTTCAAAATGTTTACCTTTCATGGTCATTCTGACTTTGGAGAAGAGCCAGAAGCAGCATGATGCCAGACCTGGTGAATAAGGAGATGGAGACACATCCTGACGTTTTTACAAGGCTTCCTTTTCTTTGGGTGGCGCATGCAGCAGCATTCACTGGATTTTTGATCACACGTAATAAAAAACAATGACAAAAAGGGACTTCCAGAACTGCCTTGGAAAGTGGCAACAACGATGAGATAAGCGAGGGGAGTATTTTGAGGGAGGTTAATGGCAAATGTGCCTTTTTTTGTAATACATTTTTAACATTTAAACACGTACCTTATTTTTTTGATCATTGCATTATCCCTTACCTTTATTTGCACACAGAAGATCCTCAGCACTTAAAAACATATTCAAGTTTGTTTTTTACCTTGTCACACAAGGGTACATCTTAGAGAAGAAAACAACTGAGTAGTTTTGCTGAGGGGGGAAGTCAGGCCTTCACTACCACAAATTGAGTTTGAAAACTAGCCTGGTGCACGGGAGGGAAGAAATCCACAGGTCTGTGTGTTGATCAAACAGGTTCTGTGGTTCATGAGTGAACAAATGTTTTTCAGTTAGATTTGAGAAGGTCAAATACCAGGGACACTCAAAGTACATGGTCCCCACTAGCTGCAGCTGGTCAGAAACAGTTATGTTGAAACACAATGTTCAGTTTGGCTATTTCATGGACAAGTATTGCTCTAAGTGGAAAGATTTCCTCTTATGCCTCTTGACACTTTGCCAGTTGAGCAGAAAGGTCTCTTGTGGCCGGGACTTCCTTCCTCCACCCCGGAGGAGACCTGTGCTCCCCCTCAAGCCACTCAAATCCCTGCCTCACCCACTCTTCCCTGGACTCTGCCCTTACACATTCTCTCCTTTTATACTGGACACAGAGTACTTTCTTCAGCATTTCAGAGCTGAAATCTAATCTGGCTCCAGGTTTCCATTTTCTCTAATGTCTTTGTTTCTCCGTTGCACCCCCACCTTTAAAAAAAATTAAACCGATAGGGGCAAATTCTCTGATCTTCACCAACTCACCCTTCTCTCTTCAGTGTCCTTCCTAAACCTTTTCCAGCCGGGTTCCCCGTGGCTCAATCTGTCCTCAGCCTCCGTGTGGCTTGGACTGTCTCAGGGAGACCTTGGCTTCTGTCCCTAGATCTCTGTTTCTTCTAGATCCACAACAGTGTAAAACAATCGCACATCTGCATTTAATTATGATCCAGTCTTCCTGGTTCTCTAGTCACAGATTTCTAGTATTTTGGAGGGGAGGATGTTTACAGCAAGTATTGGCTTCCGGGACCGCACTGTCATATGCTCTTCGCTTCCTAGCTACAGTCACCCACAGGTGCAAAGGGTGGCTGAAATAATCGTGAGTGGATGGGCTGAGCCATCTAGCATGGTGTAGACAGGACTCTGCATATGGTTGTACTTGTGATTTTACCCTTTCCTCTTTTTTTTTTTGTTCTATCCTTTAAAACATGCTCTTAAAAAAAAAAACAAAACTGGTACAGAACACAGAGAACCTTGACTTTGGTTTCACAATTTATGGAATGACTGTCATGTTTCATATTATATAATACTTCTGACAGCTACAAATTTTTCTTTTCATCTTTAGGTTATAGGGCTTTTGGGGGGTTGCTGAGGCTCTAACTCAGGGCCTGGCGCTTGCTAGGCGAGCACTCTACCAGTGAACTAAATCCCCAACCTCCAGGTTATAGGGCTCTCACGCAGGTATGTTAGAGAGGGGCAAAGAGATGCTGCGGGGGGCTGCAATGTAAGGGTACATGCCTTGCCCTGCCCTACCTGGCACAATGCTTTTGGACATGTGCCGCTGAATGCCCGCGGTTAGCACTGCTGAATCATGCTCCCCACTGCGATGCTCTAGGCGGGGTTCATTATGGCACGGGGTGGGGGGGGAGTCTTGGCGGCTGGTATTTTGGGCACCTTTTGTTTGTTGTGGGCTTCAGCTGTCCAAGGTCCCTTCCAACATCGTGATACTTTCCTTTGCACAAGTTTACTCTATGATTGATTACTACCGTAGACACTCGGGTATCAGAAGCTCAGACTGTTTGCAGAATGCGTGTTGTTAAAAGGCAGGGTGCTTTTCCCGCATGTAATCAGCTTCAGGCGTCAGGAACTGTGTTCTCAGGGTTTCTGCCAATAGAACAAGGTACAGAACAATCTCAACCTAACTGTGAACCTCAGGCAAGATAGGTCCTGCTCGAATGTCACTCACAGTGGCCATAAAACCAGGGCCTGAACAATTATAAGGTAGTGAAAAGGAAACCAAAGGTCATTGTTAAATAATTCCTTATGGATAATAATTTAGGGTAAGTTTAGAGTGCTTTTTAAAAAATGACTTCAGGGTTTTACAAGTATTAACGTATTAAATCTCTTAACATATATAAGAATTAAGAAACCATAAGGCCATTCTCTGTATAACCTTGCTGGCTAATTGTGTTTATATCTTCCTACTTGTTCACTTCTATCTTCTCGTTCCTACAAGAAGATCACTGAGTCCAAGCAAAATTGAGGTGTAGGTCAAGTTTGAATTCCATGTCCTCTTTGTTCCCCCTTCCCTTACTTCTTTACCCCTGTGAAAGGTCTAACCTGGATCCACTCTGTCTCTTGGTCAGCTATTGAATAACTTACAATAATGAAGTAAGGACCTTCATTAGAAAATGCTTATGCTCCTGGTCTGCTTATATCTTTTGGTCAACTTTGCCTTTGATAATAATGCTAAAATTGCAGAAAGTTACAAAAATGGTATGAATAACTCCAGTTTACTTTTTACCCAGATTTTGCCGTTTATCATTTACTTGCTCTATTTACATGCGCGTGTGCATTTGTGTGTATTCTTTCTGACCTATTTGACTGTAAGGTGCAGACGTGGGGCCTTTTATGGACCATGGATTGACCTTTGTTTTCGTGAAGCAATTGCTTTTGACATTTGCCACAATTAAGAAAATATTGCTTCGTGTCAAAAGTCTCAGAACTAAATCTGTTTATGCCAATGAAACAAGAGCAGGAGTTGTATCCAAGTGCTAATCCTGGTCAATGGACCCTCTTTCATGGTGGAAACTGAGACTTGGGATGAACATGTTTTTCTAGGAAATATTCAGTTTACTGTCCTAGAAGTCTGCCATTTTGCTGTTAAGAAAGGAGCTGTAGCTAAGGGGCCTCCTCCTTCTCCTTCATCCCTCCTGCTCAGCAAGCTGCCGTTTCTCCAGCACACTGATAGCTACCTTTGGCTGCTCACCCATCCCATGTTGCTCTGTAAGCCTGAGCTGCTCTGGCATCACATGCATACCTGTCCCCATTCTTTCTTCTGAAGAGCCTGGAACATGATTTTCCCATATATTATGTGGGTGCAATACATGGATTTCACAATTGGTTTAAATCACTGTCTCTCTCACAGAGCAGGTCCTAGGTGGGCAGGAGGTGGCACAATGCCTCAGGTATATTCTAAGAATGGGGAACGCCCACCCCAGCTCTTCCTGTGTTCCTGCCCACTTTGCTGCAGACAGAACAGTGTAGGAGTTGAGATGTGATTTCTGGGGCCGCCTCCCGCTCTGAATCCTGACCTCATCACTAACTAGTTACGCGACTTTGGGAAGTTACTTAATCTTTGTATCCAGCGCAAAGATAACAATATTTATACCCTGTACCACCTTTGAGGGTTGTCATGAGGATTAGGTGGTTAATATTGGAAAATCCCTTGGTGTAGATCCTGGACATAGTAGAAGCAATATAAGTTTTTGTTAAAATATTCCTTGAGAGGATAGTTGTGTGGAATGGGAAGGTTTGGTTTATGACTGTGCTTGTTTATCACAGTGTGACCTGGGAGCCACACTTACAGTGGTAATTGGCAGTCTTTTAGCCATGAATAGAATATAAAATTCCAATGCAAAGTTTGCCGTGTTTTCTCAACAGCTAAAGTAGTCCATGAAAGAGCCACACAGGGCTCAAGGGCAATGGAAAGTCTGACAACTGGGGAATACTGAGAACTAGCTCTGTGCATATTGTCTCCCTTAATGAACCCAACAGCCGTAGGAGACTGGCGTGGCCATTAACATTCATTTTGCTTTCTTTTACAATAGAAGGCCTGAATTTTGCCAAACACAATCACCCACTCAGTGATTACATTTCCTAGTTTCCTGTACAGCCAGACACGGTGCCTAAATTCTGGCAATGGAATGTGAGCAGATACTGTGTGTGCCATTTCCAGGCTGGGCCCTGGAGGGGGATGGGCCTCTGCTCCGTGTGCTCCTTTGTGGCCATCCCTTCTGGCTGGCCGGCCGCAGCTGTGACCACGTGAGCTGGAGCAGCTACCTCAGACTCAGATGGAAGCCTCGTGTTCTGGATGACAGGCTTGCACCTGTCCACACGCCATCCAGGTCTGAGGCATTTTGTGTGAGAGAAGTAAACTGTGATCTTGTTTATTCTATTTTTTGTTGTTGCTCCATTTATTATAGCAGCTTAGGTTATAACATTACAGAAAGCGTTACTATCTCCATTTTATAAAAGGGAGATGAAGCTTAGACAGATTAAATGACCAAGGTCACAATTTCTAAGAGGCTCTGGTGGGATTCAACCCAAAGTACTCTGGTGTCAGCGCTGGGACTTTTAACCTTGTACTGTGCTATTTTGCCTCCTGAAGCTCTGCTGGTTTGTGATCTGGGTTAACATGAAAAAAGAAGAGGTGAGCAATTCCTGAACTACTCCTACTAGACGATCCTCCCCAGCTATGAGCAATGGCTACCTGCAACCACGTACACTTTATTACTATTTATTTTTCCATAGATGCCCAGTTACAGGCCATACTGAACCTGTTGGTTTGCCTGTAGTGTTTTGGTCATTTGGAGGATTGTCAAGAGTGCAAGAACCTATGTCTAATTTCTGCACCCAGAGTTCAGCTCAGGGTCAAACACAGACACAATGCTTAAGGGCACACACAAGGGAGGCATCCAAATCTTCTGGAACATCATCAGCACTGGAACTACTGCCAAGCCAGGAGCAGGATCTCATTCCTTAAACACGACCTGTTTCCACGGACCCTGTAGGATGCCAGCCAAGAAGGGAGAAAGATAGTAAACAGCAAGAGTCAAAGCCAAAGTCAAACACAGAGGCCAAAGTACTTGGGCAAACTTGAAAACAGTTTTACCCTAGCTGTGAATATTTGTTTGCTATCCCGGTTCTACTTAAGACACCACAATACCACCATTAATAAAGTTGGACTTTCAAGGGAAAACGGAAGAAATCTCTTCGGATCTCTGTGGTAGCAGGGTGGATCATATAATGCTTATTACTAGACCTGTACCCACCACGTGCCCATTCTTTACGATTCACTTGGCTGTTATTTCTGCCAGGAAGCCTGCTGTGGCCTCTCAAATTCAGGCTTGGTGAACCTCGTAGGTGCTGTCACAGCAGCTGCACGTCCGTCTCTTAGCACTCTTCATATTTCGACATTGTTTTGCTATATGACCGCTTCTATCTCCTCCACTGCTGTGTTCTGAGAGTCAGGCAGGGAGAGAGGTAGGATGGCAGACAGACGGTCGACAGGCTGAGTAAATCCTGTGGGGGTGGTGGAGATGGTTGGACCTGAGAGACGTTCTCCTTTCTAAAGAATATAAGAAAATATGCAACTTACAAACATCTAGAATCTGGCTGCTCACCTATCTTTAAAACTCTCAAGGGCAGTGCAGATGTCCCGCTGTGTCCTGTGTCGCAGAGAACATTTGACAGTATGTCAGGAGAGCCTTGATAAGTTCAAAATGATTTGAACCAAAACTCCTGCTGAAAATGGATCTTAAAGAAGTATAAACACAGAGGAAGCATATCACTATACAGTACTGTCATAGCAGACAACATCTGAATGTTCTCAGTAAGGAAATACAAAATTAAAGAGCCATTGGACTGTAAATGGTACAGCCATGGCGGGGGATCACATTTTTGGATGAATATTTAATGAACTGGGAAAAATTTTATCCTATAGTGTTAAAAGAAAAAAAGCAACATATAAGATTATGCAATCTATATGATTCATTATAGATCTCTCTTTCCCACCCGCCACATATGTAAGAGAGGAAATGTTCATAAGAAAGCTATCTATTGCCTCTATGAATGATCATTTCATACATGTATGTGCATTTTCCAAGCCTCCATTAAAGTATACACTATTTTTAAAACAGAAAAAGGAAGTTAAGATAAAAATACCTTCCAGTTCTCATTTTTGTGTTGCCTTTTTCTCAAACCCTCAGATCGGTAGCATGGCAGCTGAAGGGATAAAAGTGCAAAGATGTTTTTTCTCTCCTTAGGATTGTTTCAACTGTGGCTATCAGCAGATACTGAAGGACTCCGGGCTGCCTCCTCCTAGTTAAGTACTCTTATTCAGGCAGGAATGATATTGTAAAGCAACATCAGCAGAGCAGAGGGCACGTGTCACTCCTACAAACAGAAGTAGCCACATTTTAATGCAGCTTTAATCCACCTGCCTCTCTTGCCTGGGCCAGCCCAGGGACACTGGGTTGGATCACAGAGCTGCGGGGCTGGTGCCTCCCTTCCCTCAAAGCCACTGGCCCCTCCTGAGTTGGAACACATCCCTTCATATGGCCTTTCTTTTTTCTTCTCTCTGCTTACCCCGTATGGCATTCATGAGACCATACTGAACAGAATTCAAATGACATATGTAGAAGGTTCTCAGTCTATCAGAGTGGGTGGAAGGAAAACAATAATAACAATGCTTGCTACACCCATCATACGCCAAGATACGTAGTTCATTCTCTCATCTCTTTCTTCCAGTACTGATGAAAAAAACCTGATCTTTAAGATTCCTAGGTGAGCTCCCAATCTTTTCTCTTGAACACTTAACTTTGGTTTCAGATCTGGTGGTATCAGGATTGGTGTCTTTATGTTTTGTGCCAGGATATTTTATTTCATTGGGTTGTGAACAATCAGAGAACACATATCTAAGTAACAATTGTATTCACTATGAACAACATGTTTATGTGAATAAAATATTATACTTGGGGCCAAATTTGTTTACAGAGCTGATCACTTGGAATTACCTCTAGGAGTCGAACAAATCAGGTTTCAAGCATTTTTAAACTAGCGCTGGTCTTTAAAGATGTTTTCACTTAAGCTATAATTAAATTATAAGCATAAAGCTCATGACTAGAAATTCTACCTCTGTAGCTAGCGCAAGTTCCTAATCATGACTTGTAAATACACACTTTATTTTAAAATACAAGATATGACAAGATCAGTCTTGTTTCTCCATTTTTCTTTCTCTGGGACTAATTCCTTAGGAATCCAATCCAACAGTAACAGAAACCAGAAACAGAGGGGGAAAAAGAGGAAGAAAAATCCAAACAATAGAATAGCACAAGATTCGTGTATGGCTTTTTTTTGTTTTGTTTTGTTTTGTTTTGTGCTGGGGATGGAACTCAGAGGCTTGGGATTGCTAGGCAAGCACTTGAGCTACCACCCCAGCCCAGCACATGGTTCCTGTAAAGAACAAAGTTTAACGTAGGATTTGAGCTTTTGTTTTAAATTGACTTTGTTGATATTCTAGCTCAGGGAGGAAATGATTTGTTTCTCCTTTTTTTTGGATGCTGGGGATTGAACCCAGGGCTTTGTGCTTGCTAGGCAAGCGTGTTACCACTTGAGCTAAATTCCTGATATGTTTGATTCTTGCAGCATTTACTTATTCAACAAGCCATGGGCTCTGGACTTGTACAGACGGGGTTTGAATCTTGGCTCTATCCCTTAAAAATTGTGTAAATTTGAGCAAGTTGTTTATATACCCTATGGCTCAGTTTCCTCATGTGTAAACTGAAGATAACGCTATTACCTAACTCATGGTGCTATATAAGCAAATATATGCAAAAAGCTTCCAACGGTTTCTGACACATAGTAAGTGCTCAATAAATTCCAGATGCAGAAGCCTGGTTCTTATGGATTCTACAATTTAGCTCCCTATCGACAGAGTGGGTAGCAAAAGACATTCAACAAAATTACACAGGGCACATTTTCTTTACAACTATGCTAAGCATAACACAGGAAAAGTGTAGAGTGATAAGAGCAATGTGTGGGCCGCTCTCCCAATGAACTGAACTTTTAATAAAAGTTAAGCTTTTATTATTGATATTCTTGTACATTTTTGTAAAATCAAGAACATCTGAAATTTCCACTATCACCCATCTACCTATTATATGTAGTTGAACTGAAAAGAAATCAAATGTAAAAGTTGAGACCCTTTAATTTGGAGACGATGGTACATTCTTATACATCCAGGTGTTTAAATCCTAGCACCCGAGGAGGAGAAAGCAGGAACTTCCTAAGGATCACAAGTATTATCAAATATTTTATTTTTTCAACATGGACTTTTAGATACAAGCTTTTCAGAATTCTTACTTGTTCGGGAGAGAAATTGGGGGAAGCACATTCCTTTAAAGAAGCCGATTTTGGCATAGCGGATGGGAGTGGACATATTTCCAATCGCATGTCTCTCCATGTAAGGTATTTCTTTCTGATATTCATACCTATCTGTAGTAAGATAAAATTTCAGAGTGTTTTTATATTAAATAATTAGTATAGTAACCTGGTAAGCAATAATCCATGAATAAGAAAAAGGTTGGGGGGAGAAAGCATCTATCCACCAGTAGCAAACCATACTTGTAAGTTGGGTAAGGCACAACTTAATTCTGGACAGAAGTAAAAAGAATTAAGACGTGTTATGCACGTGTACAGACTCCCTAAGACGAAGGTAATTATCACGTACTAGAAATATGTATGTACTAATAAGAATTTTAAAATAAATTAAAAAGCGTATAAAATTAGAACGACTAATTAAGAAAGTCAAACTGAAGACAAAATAAAAGTGAATAACGTAATAAAAATTGAGCACAAACACTTTGCATAGAGGAATTCACCAGGACTTGTGACTCTGAAGGCCGAAGGCGCAGAGGCCGGAGTCCCAGCCGTCTGGTCGCGCTCTGCACACCCCTCCCCGGCGTCCGCCTGCCTCCCAGAGCCCCGCTCCTCCCCCTCCAATCCCATCCCGCCTAGCTCTCCGGCGGCCAATCAGAAGGCAGCTTCCCCGAGGCGGGCGGGCGGAGGGCGGTGCTGATTGGCGGAGTAGAAGTCGCCTACTCCAGCCGCCAGACCCTAAACGCGGCCGTCCGCGCAGGGTGGAGACGCGCGAGCCGAGGACCCTGCCACGCTCTGCGGCGCTCGCCGGGCACCATGGCGGACAGCCGGGATCCAGCCAGCGACCAGATGAAGCAGTGGAAGGAGCAGCGGGCCGCGCAGGTACAGCCTGTGCCCCGCGAGCCGGCCCGCGGGCGCGCGCAGAGAGCGGGCGGCGCGAGTAGCGGCCCGGTGTCCCCCGCGCGTGTCCCCGGGCTGTACCATCGGCCGCGGGCGGCGGGGCCGCCTTCTCTCGCGGTGGACGGTCGCATTGGCGGGGAGGGAGCCGGTTCTAGGGCGTGGCGCGCAGGCCTGCAGGATTTGCTGTTGGACTCTGGAGCCGGGAGGTTGGCTCCCAGTTCTGCGCTTGTGCCAGCTAGGACAGAGGTCGCAGCCTGAGGGACCAGGGATGAAGACGAATGCGCGAAGGGGCAGAGCGCTGCAGCTGCAAGAAAAGAAGTGGGGCGGTAGCTTTAACCTTCCTGCTTTCGTGTCTGTGGGTTCCCGGGGACGGTGTTTAATAATCTCGACGTCCCCAGCAACAATCAGCGGTGACACCTGTAGTAGCACAGCATTAAACGGCCAAAGAAAAATAATTTTAAAGTCCATTGTTTCATTTGTACCTGTGCACATCAGGCCGAGCATTTTAGAGCTGGCGGCGACTGACGATAGGGATTAATTATTGGGCAGACACAGTATTGAGTGCCTGCATGTGCGCGGCACCGCTGGCCCGGGTTTGCAATTGCAGTAACGCAAGAGCCACGCCTTGAGACGTTCAGAGTCTAGCCTGGGACACAAGTCACATAAACAGATGATTATCAGCCCTGCGCAAAATCTAAAACAGGTTATCTGTAGTGCAAAGGAGGCGATCGAGTTGGAGACAAGGCTCCCCCTCCACCCCCCACAGGAGACATCTGAACAGAATCTTTAAAGATGAGGGGGTTTCAGCCCAAGGTGGTGGAGAGGCCTTCCTGGCCTGTGCCCAAGGGCGCAGAGTCCCAAAGGGCATCTTTGAAGAGGTGGGATTAGATGAGCCTGCATCTGTTTGGAGTCTCCTTTCGGCAGATTAGAGCAGAATGTCGGGCCCAGTTCCCTTGGCTGCTGGTTTCCTTGGCAGAGAGCAGGCTAGAGCCGCCCTTTGCCTGGTCCTGCCTAGTGCTTTTGTCTCAAAACTGTGCTAATGTTGTGACTGGGGGCAGGTGCTCAGAGATTGTGTTAGTGGTTCTCTGGGTGTGAGAAGGTGGCCATTCTCCCCTGAGCTCTTGGTCCCATTCTTGTTTTAGGGCACCGGGATAGTTCAGTTTTTCCTAAGTTCTTACAGCGAACCCAAGAAATTTAGAGCCTTTATCAAGGGCATGAAGCTGGTTGGTGCAGAGTCAAGATTAGAACCAAGTTTCTTGGGGCCAGGACTGGCTGCATACCCGGTGGCTGCTAAATCCTGATTCACACTCAAGTTTTCATGAATACTTGGTGAATTAAGAAAACTATGGACAATGCAATGGCATTTTTATAAGGCAAAAAAAAAATCATTTAGAGAGGACTCACCTTTATTCTGAGACTAGCTTGCCTCTTGTTTGGGACAGTCATTAACTGTTAAGTCATGAGGTTGCTGCTGTTGACTTTCCTGAGGCAGATGCCGTGTGAAAAACAGCTGGCCCTGAAAACACATCTGTAATTGGAGGACTCAGTTGAAATACTGCTGTCTCCTTTGCCCATGATATCTTAGTGCGCTGTGTACATCCTCCTGCCGGGCAGTTGCATTAATATCTTGTTTTTCCATTTTTGCTACTCCGAGTGAAAATTGCTTTTTGGGGGGGCAGGAGGTGACCCCCTTTACCCTTCAAAAAGATTTTTGCACATTCCACCTAGCCTATATAATCCTCAAATACTTTATTATGAAAAAAATTCATTCAGAAAAGTCAAAAGAACTGTGCAGTGTGTACATACATATATATCATCTAGATTCTGTAACTAGCATTTTGCTGTATATCTTTTGAAACCAAGTTATTTCATCCTTCATATATTCAGTAACTATTAACTTTATAATGCATCTTCGAATAAATTGGAGACACTCATATACTTTATCCCTAAACACTGAACATGCAAATTAAGAGATCAGTGTGCATTTAAGTTTTTAAGGTGATTTTCTATATAGTAAAATACATGAATGTTAGGTGTATGACTCTGTGGCTTTCAATAGATATATACGCCATTGAATTTTAAACCCTTACTAACAGATGGAAGATAATTATTACCTTAGAAAGTTCCCGCACATTGTTTCATAGTCATTCCCTGCAAATTCCTGCAGTCTAACCCCAGGAACCATTATTATGAATTTTTTGAAACCATTAATTTGTGCACCTTTTTTTTTTTTTTTTTTTGCAAAAGATTTCTTTCATTCAGCAAAAATATTTTGAGGTTCATTCATGTCGTTGCATGTATCAGGGGTTTGTTCTTTTTATTGCTGAGTAGTATTGCATATGTGTATATAATTCTATTTGTTTATCTTGTTGATGAACAACTGAGCTACTTCTAGTTTTTGGCTATCATGAATAAAATTGCTATGAAAATTATTATTATTCCAGTCTTTTTATGCTCCATTGCTTTCAATTTTCTTAGTAAGTGCTGAGGAGTGAATTTACTGGGTCATGGGGTAAGTGAATGTGTTGTAAGAAGCTGCCTGGCCTTTCCCAAAGCAGCAATACCATCTTATGCTGCAATCAGAGTGCAGGGGAGCTCCAGTTGCTCCACATCTTAACAACTTTCAGTGTTGTCAGTCTTAATTTTAGTCATTCCTGTGGGTCTGAGGTCATAGCTCTCTGTTGTTTTCATTTACATTGCTCTGATGACCAAGGATGCTGGGCATCTTTTCATACACTTACTAATCATTGGTATATATTCCTCAGAAGTGTCTATTAGCACATCTTTTCTCCTTTTAAATATTGGATTGTTTTTATTACTGATCCATAGTCCATATTTTAAGTTAAATCTTCTGTGGAGAAAGCAATCCAATTGTAATAATAGAGCCCAACCTGTAATGATGTGAACACATTAGAAATTACTTCTCCCTTCATGATGAGGTTGAAGTGGCGGGGGTGAGTACACTGCTCCCCACAATTATCAAGGGCCTTTGCATGACTTTAAGGTGCTAAAGCATTTGTCTGCCACCACAGAAGGGCTGAGTGCACGGGGAGTTATTTTGGAGGTGAAGGGACAGGGTCACTGCCGCTCACGTTCCCCTGGCCACAACGAAGTGTCAGGGAGGCCACGAAATGCCGTCTACCCATGTCCAGGAAGCCAATCCCACTATACTGTCTAAAGCGTACATTCTGCCTTTGATGAAAATGTGTCCAACCATCTTCTCGTGATGTGGCAACAGGCTGACAGATGCGATCTCCTTTTAAATAACATACCCTTTTTACATTCTGACATTAAGATATCCTTTATTTTACCCTTTTACTGGAGTTCGAGAGATTTAAATGTTGACCCTGCAGGAAGACACTCAGCTGACGCCTCCCTGCAGAGCCTGACGCAGAATGCCAAGCTGGGTAGATCCTTTTTAGGCACCAGGATGTCCAAATGTGAAAGCAATTTATTTTTTGGGCGTTTCTCCCTGAGAACAGATGTTACTGCTGACAAGTGAACTGGGAGCTCTGTAAACTTTAGGAGTTGAGCATTGAATCAAACGTTTTCATAGGCATGACTTAGATCCACCTAAAAACCTTCATCTGTCTTCCTTTCAAAGTACATTGATGGGAGGAAGAGAGTCCTACAGGTGTCCCAGGCTCTTTAAACAGAATTTAAATGGGAACTTTGGTGCTCCCTGCTTGGAATTCACGGGCTCCTCCTCTGGGACAGGTCACAGTAACAAGTGGTCCCAATCCCGTCTGACCACACTGGAGAGAATGTGAATATTTCAAGCCTCACCTTCTATACAGTTAGCACTTGGGAGGGGAGAAGGCGGGCCGTTGCCCAGCCACTCCTATCAGTGTGTTACAGCCCAGGAGGGCCTATGGTTTTTAGGGTAACCATGGCGACAGTGTGTTGCTGTTACACTGCCAACATTTGAAATGAGTAGACGGTAATTTAGCTCTGTGTACATGCAGTTTTATTTCTCATGGGACATACCTAGGAGTGGAGTGGCTAAGTCAGATTATGAGAGCAGGAGGGACATTATGAAAGAGGAATCAAAATTGCTAAGGTTTCAGTTCTACTTCTTAGTCAATATCCAAACGGAAAAAAAAAAATATCCAAACGGTTTCATATTTTTTTTTCCCCCTTCTGGCAAGAAAGAGGAGGCTGATTGCAAATTGTAAAATAAACAAATATTAATTCATGCTTACTTTCTCAATTTTGTTCTTAATTTTTTAAGCTCTGTGACTGTTGGAGCTACTAATACAAAGAGGAAAGGAATCATTTTCATATATGTGGCAAGTAGCCTACATATCTTTGAGTTGATCTGTACAAATTCTGCCTCTATTCTCTGCCTTTTCTCTAAGATTGAAAGGCAAGGCTGAGCCTTAGTGCTGCGAGCTTACTTAAGGCCCTTTCACAGCAGAGAAAAACCTCTTCTAGCTATTATACTGTGTACTTTAGAGGTTTTATTTTCTATAGGATTATGTTAAATGTTTCAAATTACTGAAAACTAGTAGCAATGTTTTGATCATTTGTGGTTAGAGACATTGTTCTAGTGAAGTGAATGACTTGGTAAGTCATCAAGAAACAATGAAAAAAAATTAGCAACAACTATTGTAACATGTTTACTTGAGTATAAAATAACAGGACCCGCCCTTGCTTGGAAAACAAACATTTCTGATTAGAGGGGGAAGAGGAGCTGTGTTTAATCAGTCTGTGCTCCAAGGTCCAGCTCTGTGAGCCTGGCGCATGACATTAGTTATCTTCCTTGTGAAACTGTTATTTTATTTTTTCTGCAATGAAAACTACCTACTGGTTCTCTTCCCAGGAATCCTTGGAATCAGTTTTCTTTTTCTTCTGTCCTTTGTTGTCCCTGTCCCCACACAGTTTAACACCAAGGACAGGCAGTTCTTTGCTTGACTGTTAGAAACCTTGTTGTTCTACCTTGCCCTGTGTGTCCCTGTTAGCCTAATGCCTGTGTCTCTCGTTGCTGAGACAAAATACCCAACACCCCAAATTAGGGGAAGAAAGGTTTATTTAGCTCACAGTTGGTAGAGATTTCAGTCCACAGTCACCTGGGTCCAAGGCAGGGTGACATGGCAGACAGGCAGAAGGCAGCCAGCTAAGCAAAGGGGTGGAGGTAGACAAGCATCTTTCTGTCCCTTATATCTTGTCCAGGCTATCTGCCCTTAGGGTGGGTAGCACTCTTACCCTTAATCTCAGCACCCTTAATCCTGGCATCACATCCTTGATCCCAGCAGAACTCTGCCAAACCAGTCAGTGGTGTAATCACACACTCTAGATCACTTGAGGCTTTGGGGGGACATCTAGACACAGACCATAACAGCTTGTGACCAGTCAGAACCAAAATGGAGTTGCTTGTGTCAAGCCCAACAACAACAAATAAGTATAAAGCTGGAGGCTTATGAAGAGGGGGGCCTCGCACATGATAACAAGAGCTATTCACAAAGACTACCAGAGCCACAACCTTGTACAAAGGCCACGGCAGCCTTATGCCAAAATTACCACAAGGACGTCTGCCAGTGATCTGTCTCTCCCACCTTAGACTGGTGCTAGCCTTGTTCTGAATCCTTGAACACCCTCGTTGTTCATCCTTGTAGGATGGATTATTGTTTTCCAATAACCCGTGTAAGTCTCCTCATTTCACCTTTGAAACTTTCCCTTCACCCCGTCCCCTTGGAATACACCCATGGTGTTCTTGACAGCCGCTTCCGTGTTGCAGTGGTCCTTGCTTATTCCCAAGTAAACATCAGTGTTCTTTAGAGTCTGTCTGTCTGTCTTGCTGTTTGTATTTAGGCTGACGGGCCGTGGAGGTTGCAGACCCAGTAGCAGTTGGCATGCTGTGGACATGGCTGTCCGTGTACTTTAACTCCAACAGTAACCGTTTATGTTCTTTATCAAGAATATAGTTTCATTTTTCCTTAGCCTTACAGATTTCACTTTTTCTAGGATATTTAATATTTTATTTAATACTTTATTTCTTGAGTATCTTCTATTGGGTACCTTAGGCGATGAGTATATGATAATTTAGCCAATGAGTAAAGAAGATTGAAAACTATCGCCCGTTAAGTTTAAAATTTCCATCCATCTTGACTTACAACCAAGACCCCTGAAGGCTTGTCCAGGATGCAGTCGAATTACAAGATACATAAGCACATCCCAGTGTGCTTGAGAACCCCCTTAGAGTGGTGTGGGGGACCGTCTGTCACTTAGAATGCTTTAAGATTGAAAAACAAAGGACACATCGGACTGAATCCAGAATTTTAGATGAAACAGGCCATGTGGAAGGTAAAGTTTTCCTCCTTTTCTAGCGATAACCTCTCTGGGCCAGTGTTAATCACTGTGTCGCTTGCCTAGTGTTATTTTTGTGTACAGCTCTGAACTTTGCTTGTCTTGATTAAATGCGTTAATATAGGGAAAGCAGAATGGAGCCTGGTCAGAGTTAACACTCACGTTTAAGCATTATGGAAACAGCCCTGTATTCGTTCTCTTCCTCACTTCACTCTCTCACATATATCTTTTATTAGACATTTCTTTTTGAGTCTCCGCCAAAACCCCTCAAAGCTCTCTATTGTGGGAAATTTCAAACCAGTCCTGAAGAAGAGAGGTGAATATAAGGAGGCTCCGAGGACCCGTCCCCAACCTCAGTGATGATTTCATTTCATTGCTGTCCTGTGTACTCCCTGCTCTATTTTCTGAAGCAAACTGCAGACACAGCATCATTTCATCTGTAAATATTTCAGTGTGTATCTCAGATAGATAAGGGCTCCTTAGTAATATCATTGTCCTGTCTAAAAACTGAACAGAAAACCAGCCAGTATGTTCAGTTTTCCTCATTGTCTCTCTGAAGAAGGGGGTGACCATGGCGGGCCTGAGACTGCTATCCCTGGAGAGACGTTGTTTGCAAAACTGGCCCTTGCCTGGTGTCTGGGACTTGGATTTTGGGAGAGTTACATTTAAATTATGCAACCCGTGTAGCTTCCTGATTTCCTTCTGGGACTCCGAGGGTGTCTGCATGATCAGTCCCTGGTAAAGTACTTGGGCACTGAACCTCCAGTGAACTTGTTAGACGTTTCACGTGAGTGGCCATAGCTTGTTGCTGAGGGATGTAGGCGTGTCCTGTGGCACTCCACGGGGAGAGGACTCTTGGAAGTTCGCACTCGGTGGCCTTTGGACTGCACTTCATGTACCTTTTCTCTTTGCCCATTTTGCTTTGTGTCCTTTTGCTACAATATAAATTATAGCTATGACTGTGACTAGAGCTTGGGTCCTGGGGGTCCTAGGGAATCACTGAACTTGGAGGTGGACTTGGGGACCCTCATACAGAGGAGTCTCTATCTTGACGTCTATCTCTATCTCTGTCTCTATCTTTCCCTGTCTCTCAACACTGTGTCAAAGCCAGACCCCAGTGAGGTTCACATATTGCTTTGGTTGATGTGTCTCTTAGGTCTCTATCTTCCTATCTTCTGTGTGGTGGTTATAAACAAACTGTATAGTGGTTTAGTGTAATCTAGTGAGTCAGTCAAGTCAGCCTTTAGAATCAGACAAGGTCTAAGTCGTAGCTTGACCCTTTGGGTAAGTTATTTCCCAAACTTTTGCTTTCCCATATTGCCATTGAGATAATAGTTCTCCTAAATCCGAAGCCCCTTTATGGGGACTCATGTGTGATATCTGTGTGTAAATCACTCCAAGTCTTGATTAAATGTGTTAATATAGGAAAAAACATCCCACCCAGAACATAGACTGTGTGCAGGAGATGTTAGCTGGGTTTTTCAAAGAATCAATGTGGTGTTATGCTTAATAGTTCGGGTTCTGGGGCCAGTCTTCCTGGGTTCGAATTCTGGTTCTGTTCCTTTCTGGGTATGTGACCTACAGGGAGTTTTATAATCTCTCCGTGCCTCAGCTTCCATTTTTTGTTTTAAAGTGAGGATGATAATAATAGTACTTACTTCAGACAGGTGTTGAGTGGATTAAATGTCTTTACCTGAGGAAGGAATTAGAACAACATCAGCAGTACAAGCTGTTCCTGTTCTAAGTGTCTAGTGGGTCTCATATGCAACACCCCCTCCTCTTCACACCCCCTATTCAAGCTGCGAGAGAAACACGGGATAAAATTACTACCTTCATTGCAGGCAGAGGCTTGGTTGGAGAATGTGGCTTAGGAGGTTCAGCCCAATGGGATTCCTGGGTTTCATCCCTGAGTAGGTGGAGCAGGAAGAATTGTGCTGCCTGTAGTTGTTGGCTTCCGGCACACACCAGACTCTCTCTCCTCAGGAGTAAGGAGGGGAGGCGGGGGTCCTGGTCCTCTAGGGCACCCCCCTCCCAAACCCTCTCTTGCCAGAAAAAATACAAACATGCACGTGAGGTAAGAATAGGGTGTGGCTAAGGCTGGCTGGCAAGGGAACGTGACGTGGGGGAGTGGCTTGCACCTGACGTCACTCTGAGGCCTGATTTTCAAGCACTAGCCCTCACGTGGACTGCAGGACGTTCTCCTGAGTTTCCAGGAGAACTCCATTCGATAAAAAGTAGCAACACCTGACGCAAAGGCCTTCTTCTCTACCGTGCCACTGGGAAGGGGTTCTCTCTTTCCTCTCCCACGGAAGATGGTGGCTGCACATTGTTATGCTCAATTTTATTGTTATGCTTAATTTTCCTTTTTTTCTTTTTTTCTATACTTCTAAATAAAACTTTGGGACTACTTTTTGTCCCCTTCATTCAATTCTTTGCTTGAGGAGGGAAAGAACCCAGGAATATCGGAACCCATCTGATAACACAAGTAGCTTCTCCTAAACCCAGCAAATACTCTTTTTCCCATTTGGGTTTTTTTTTCCCCATTATTTTCTTATAGACTTAAGAAATTCGGGGCTCAGGACAGCCTGGTTTCCTGTACATGGTGTAAACATTGCGGCATCTGGATCTTCCTTCAGCAAATGTAGCATCAGGCAGTTGTTTGTTAGGAAGTTTTGGGTGCATTCTGTACTGGTCACTGGGACCCAGAGGCTGTCACCGTGTGCCTTTGGGACTGACAGGGTCTATTTGCTTTACCAATCTCTCAGTTAAAGAGAGGGGAAGAGTATGTCAGGTCTGGAAACTTCTGTGAGCAGAGGGAACTGATCAGTGGAAACTGTTGATAAGGTATTTCACCAGAGGAAGCCAACTCTGTCCCTTCTGCGAAAATTTCTTCATTGTTCTATTAGCTCTGGCCAACAGAAGCTTATAAAATAGCAAAGCCAAAATAGAATTTTATTTATAATTTACTTCTTATCATAGTGCCAGCTCTTAGCCCGGCCAATGTCTACAGCAGTTGATCAGAGTTTGAAGTGATCAGAATTTGAAGTTATACATTTAAAACTGCTCTTTAAAAAAATAAAAAATAAAAATAAAACTGCTCTTTTATTTTTTGGAGGGCAGATGATGGAGAGAGACAGGCTGTTGCTGCTTCCTCCACCTGCTTAGAAAGAATCTTTCTTGGCTGTTTCATACTGTAAAACAAGTACTCTGTCTAGAAAGGAAACACAATGAAATAAGCAGTCATAATATTTTGTTCTGTGGGACACAGAAAGACCCGGGAGGAGTGACATAGGGTGAGGCAGAGAGTATCTGGGGGAGGGAGCGGTACACTTATGGGCCACTAGCAGCCAGAAAGATGTCAGCATGTTGACCCCTCATCAATGCTGCTTTTCCCGAGAAAGCGTCTTAAAATTGTCCAGCAACATAAAAGTTTTTCTATCTTGAAAAAAATTCTGGTTGTAAAGTGATCTTTTGCTGAATTAAAAAAAGAACAATAATCACAAGTTGGAGGGAATCTCTTTGCCCATCCCTTCTCTGTAAAGTTACCTAAATTCTCTGGCTATGAAACACAGTGTCATCTATTAAATGGGAACAACAGCATTTGTCTCATGGGATTATCGAGAGTTTTAAGAGAGAGAATTTGTGTGGTCCAGTCCCCAGCTCCACCCGCTGCTTTTATTTAGTTAATCTTCATTGCATTAATTTCATCTCAATAAATACACTGCCTCCTGCACCTCACTTCCTAATGAATACTCCATCCTTTAGGTCACCTGCTCTCATCTAACGTTGACCCGAACATCCCCTGAAGCTAGGGGATCTTTCTCTTTCCAGTCTTTGCCCACTGGCTTCTTTGTGTGCTACTGACTGTTGTAGCTTTTCTTATTATGCTTGTTTTGAAGGTAAATTGCACATATATGAGTTTGTATGAAGAAGGCTGTCATAAATTGGGACAATTGATTTATCAGAGCGGGGAAGTGGAGCAGATTCTGGTTCTCTATTTGTAGCTGAAACACCAGGTTTCATTTCGTGTCTGTCCTGGTGAGAGGGAGGATTCCTGCACTGGGCAGGAAGCAGGGCGCACGGGGACATAATCCCCGCGTTGTTACTGGAGGATTCCGTGAGTCGGTGTCCTCAGGCAAAACCATCTAGGCTCTAGGGTTTTGTTCGTTTGTTCATTTATCCAACTCGCTCTGCAGCTGCCTCCTTTAGACATGGCTTTTATTCTTGATCATATCAAGTTTAAGGCTCCATAATCAGGAGGAATCATGTGATGTGGGCTCCCGTCCTTCCTAGTGGCAGCTCCTTCCCTTCGTTTGGGACATAGTGTGTAGATGACACTGATCTATTTAGCTTCCTTCCGCTGAGCTCCGTGGTAACTTCTCTCATACTCTTCTTTGTGGGATGTCACCTTTATATTTTTTTTAGATTTGCTTTAGTGCCTTGCTTATATTTGTGAGAAGAGCATCTGAAGAATGGACAGGTTTATTTGGCCCCAGTTCACTTATTAGTTTACTTTTGGATCATCCCAAAGCTCTGCCTGCATCAGTGATTCTCACTCCTTGCTTCATTTTAGAATTACCTGGGACCGTAAAAGTAACCTGAGCCTCCTTAGATGGCTTTATCAGAAGTCTCCAGGCAGCCGTCTCTCTGGGCGACTCTCAAGCGCAGCTGAGGCTAAAAACCAAGGCTTTAGGTTCAAACTAAAGGTGAAGTTGTGCTCTTTTTTTTTTTTTAATTTATTCATTTTCTACTTTAAAAAAAAACAACTGTACCAGGTCACACGTGTTAGCAACAACATGTATGTTTTCAAAAGAGAGGGGTAAGTGCGAAAGTGGGACCCTTAAACTTCCGGAAGGGCCTGCTGGTAGCTGGGAGCAGGAGGGATGTAGGCAGTGAGATGAGAGTCTGGATGGAGGAGTGTGTATCTGTTGCGATTACTAGAAAAATCTAAATGCTTCACTGCATCTGCTATTAGGTCACTTTCTCATAGCCAGTAAAGTAGTACACACACGCACCTGGTGTGAGGTAGTTATTCTGTGTATTTTGCAAGTGGAAAATTGAAATTTAGAAATAAGTAACTTGCCAGGAGCTACATAGCTGGTAATTGGCAGAGCCGGGCGTTTGACCTGGGCTCTGATGATGCCAGCACGCTTGCTTTCTCCGTGGCGCCATGTTGGTTTCACCCCATTTTGATGTGAAAATAAGTCTGGTGAACAAGAGAGATTTACTAGTCGCTGTGAGAGAATCTTGCGTATTAGTTTTGCTAATTTTAAGATCTCATATTTTCAGTGTCTTTTTTCAGACAGTTCATAGGATTTTTTTTTTTTTTTTTTTTTTGTGGTGCTGGGGATCGAACTCGGGGCCTTGTGCTTGCAAGGCAAGCACTCTAATCACTGAGCTAAATCCTCAGCCCCCACACAGGATTTTTTAAGTGTTCCCTCCCATCATATTACCTTCTAAAGAAGAAGCGGGGTTAACTGTAATATTCAGGACAGATGCGCATAGGGAATGCATGTTACGTACCCACTCTAGATGTGTGGAAAGAGTCCTTTTCTTGGCATTAGCTTTCATCAGTAGGCTCTGTTGGATTGTTTTCCCAGGATAATAATAATAATAATTTAATATTTATTATTATTAAATTTTTATTACTATTTATTTAATAATTATAAAATAATAATAATGATAATTATTGTTACGAAGCTAAACCACAGCTGCATCTCTCCTGATTTCCTGTTGGCTAAAGGATGACGCTGAAGAGGCAGTACTGTGTGATCATGGAACAAGGTGAAGCTAAGAGCTGCCCAGTATCATGTGAAATTTAAAGTCTGTTGTCCCCACCCCAGAGGAGGGGCAGCTGACGAGCTTCTGATGTAACTGAAATTGAGGAGTTGGGTGGATCAGAAGTAGATCGTTATTACAGTAAATTAACCCATCCCATTTCCAAGACAGTTGATATCTTTCTTACCAGAAACTAAAAGCCATTGACTTTGGGTTTTTTTTTTTTTTTTTTTTGTGGGGGGAAGTGCTGGGGATAGAACTCAGGGCCTTGCACTTGCTAGGCAAGTGCTCTAGAACAGAACTAGGTCCCCAACCCCTTGACTTTGTTTTTAATTGAGAAAAGATGTTGCAAGTAGCAGGAATGTACTGTTTGGGAGAGATGAACGCACTGTCCAGGATGGTGCCCTTGAAATCCACAGCCTAACACAGCATTTGCAAGCTCCGAGGGAAGCATTAGCCAGCATAGCTTTTCTGGACAGCCCATCCTCGCACTATTACTTTAGGCATTTGGTGTTAAACACCTGTGACCCTCTCTGGCCCCACCCCATCTGAGGCTTCCTGTCTGGAGCCTGGCTTTCTCTGGAGTGGGAAGTGAGCCCATTGATAGGCTATTTAACCATCTCCCTGCTTGTAGAGCAAATTTTTTAGCAGACACGTGTTGAGATTTGTTGAGGATTTCTGAGAGCTGACTGAATTTCAAGCAATGGCGTGTGTTGTAGTATTTCAGTACACAAGAAAATTGTAGTCTTCTTGGACACAGGAAATTGAAAAAGGCAGCGGGTCTAAAAATGGCAAAGCGATGTGCCCTGTCACAGTGTAAGTGAAGAACTTGCTTCTCCTGACTCTCCTGCGTCCTCTTTGTTTTGTGTTCCTGTAGAAACCTGATGTCCTGACCACTGGAGGTGGTAACCCTGTGGGAGACAAACTTAACCTTATCACCGCAGGGCCCCGCGGGCCCCTTCTTGTTCAAGATGTGGTTTTCACTGATGAGATGGCTCACTTTGACCGGGAGCGAATTCCAGAGAGGGTCGTACACGCTAAAGGAGCAGGTGAGAGCTAAGTGTATTTCTCAGTAATGGATCATTCGAGAACAGCTCTGTCAAATTTACTTCCCAAAATGTTGGAGGCTCTTTAATCAAAGGGCCAAATCTCCATTGTTGTTGGGAGAAAGAGAAAAAAATTTTCCATTGGTAGGGGAATTAATAATTAAGTAATGATCTTTTTTTTGGAAGGCTGAACATTATATATAAAACAGTTTATTTTAAAAACAATAATCTACTTCTTGCATTGCTAGTTCAGTGAAGGAATAAAAATATAGAAATTCAGTTACAGAAACGTACACTATTAACTGCAAATAGATTTAAATGGTGCTCCTTCTGAATGAATAATCAAATGAATATTGTGTTAGAGTGGTGGGTTTGTGGTGATTTTTTTTCCTCCTCTTTTGTCCAAAAGTTTTGTCTTCCTTTTATGATGGAAACAAAAGATGAGAATAGTGTTTAAAAGAAAGCTAAAACCCCAGTAGGAAAAAGAGCTCCATTGAAAGGAAGGAAAAGAGGTTATTCTCTTAGCCTGTTCCTTGGACTTCCGGTTAGGACTTCCCAATTTCCTCGTGTCCTCTTCCTCCTTGGTAAGATTCTTCCGGTCTTTTTTACCATGACTCGACATGCTACTCAGTTTGTTTGGTTTTCTGTTGTGTCTTCATTGACTGCTGAAAGTATGCTTTCCTTCCCTATGTTTTCTTTTACTTTCTTCCCTGTTCCACTCTCCTTCTAGGCCTGTACTTCAAGGCCCGTGGAGGTCCTGTGTCCTTGGGTCAACCTTGACCAGCCACTCCTAGCCTTGCTTATCTCCTGCTCTCAACCCCAGCTGTGCAGTGCTCAGCTGAGCACAAAATGATCACTGGGCTTTACATTTTTCTCTTATTACTTTGTGTTGGAACATCTGCCCTTCCCCCATCCTAGTAGAAGCTTCCAGAAGGCTGGTGCTAACCCATCGGTTTCTTTTGTTACCTGTTGAGGGCCCGATGGCCTGTGTCATGGGGTCATGGTAAGGATGTCTGTATCTTTCTAATTAGGGGCCTTTGGCTACTTTGAGGTCACTCATGACATCACCAAGTACTGCAAGGCAAAGGTGTTTGAGCATATTGGAAAGAAGACTCCCATTGCTGTTCGATTCTCCACTGTTGGTAAGTCAGCTCATCCGCTGCTTAATTCAACCTGCACCTCATTTGGGGCATTTATAACTTAATTCTGAGAAAGACTTATTAGCAATTAGGAAACAAGCACTATCCCAAATTTTAGCAGGTTTTACAGTTGAAAACAAAAGTATTTGGAGACATATAGGAAGTTACTTGTATTTCTGTTTGTCGAAGTCTTAGGAAATCACCCTATGCAGAGGCAACCACTGCAGCATTGTGACATTTGGAAAGAGCTTTCCGTGTGTGGTCCCCTCAGAGGGAACTGTGGATCAGGGATCTTGTTCAGGACTCATATAACAGCTGGCTGGCCGGTATTGAGAATTAGGTCTATACCAGCCAGGATGAGGTACTTTACAGATGTTAGTCTGTATATCAGCTTTGCAGTTCAGAAAAGCTAAGTGATTTTTCTCATGTTTTCTCATGATTTTTCTCACGTTAGTGTTATATCTTCCATTCTTTAACTCAACACATCACAATGCTCAATTAATTTGGTTTTTGTGTCAGACTTTGTGTATATTACAAATACTGTGGAATGTAAAAATAAGTAAGATTAAGAATAAATTTATGTTTAAACACACTTTCTTAATATTAACCTCACAATTTTGATGACTTACTCTCCGTTCACTACTTTAATCTTCATAATTATTCTTTTGTTATTTTGATTGAAATTTTAATTACGTGTTTAAACACGTAATTAAATATTATCCATTATGTTAAATGGATAATATTTTTAGCTGTTATTATGTATATTCTCTTATTACTCTCAATTAATTCTTTTTGTTTGATTTGTAGATCAAGTTAGCTGGTCGGTTGTAGAAATAATTCTCTAGGCATTTAAATATGTGCTTTACTTCTAGGAAATGATTGGAAGAGGCAGAGCCCCAATGTTTCTTTATGACTTTTCGCTTCTGGGGTGCAAAGTCCTGTGCCTTATGCTTCCTTTGCCCATTTGAATCTTCTAGCTGGAGAGGCAGGCTCGGCTGATACCGTTCGTGACCCTCGTGGGTTTGCAGTGAAATTCTACACCGAAGATGGTAACTGGGATCTTGTTGGGAACAACACGCCCATTTTCTTCATCAGGGATGCCTTATTGGTAGGTGATAGAGTATTTTGTATTCTACAAATATTGATTTAAATTGATTTCAGTTTCTATAGCTTGGCATTTGAGGATGACCCCTCGGAAAAGAAGAGAGAAGAGACTTTGGGTTGTCAGGATTGCCCTTTTAAATATATTTTCTGAATTTCATATCATTTCATAAGATCAAATAAAATTCCCATAGGTCTTGGATTTGGCATTTCAAGATTCATTGACTCAAGGGGAATAGCTGAGTTTTCCTTGAAGAACAGTGAAGATTAGTCAAAAGAGGGGCCTTTCCCTGGAAACAAAGGATGTCTATACATGCTTTACCTTAACAGGAAGCGTACGTGTGCACGCATGTGTGTGTACTTTCTTTATAGAGATAACTTAGCTTTGCGTGTATTTAAAATACTTTAGGATATCTTATGTACTAGTTTTATTTGCTGGGTAAATTTCACTTTAGGGTTTAGCACTGTAAAACTTGAGGATTGTATTGTTTAGAATTATAAACCATAAGCAAGAGGTAATGTATCATGTACATTGCACTAATTCTTGTAAACTTAATTTTTGGATTTTTCATTCTCTTTTTTTTCCCCATTTAGTTTCCGTCCTTTATTCATAGCCAAAAGAGAAATCCTCAAACGCATCTGAAGGATCCAGACATGATGTGGGACTTCTGGAGCCTGCGCCCCGAGTCTCTGCATCAGGTGGGGACCTTTTCTCTTTTGACTGTATTGTAATATATCCCTTGGGACGGAACTGCGATGTGGGCCTCATAATGTGCTTCTCCAGTTCGGGCCGTTTTATTGGGCTTGGCTTCTGCCTGTCTTTCTGGGATGCTTTCTCAGACTTCTTGATTGTGAAGGGTTTTACAATGACTGATTTTGTCTTCATTTGTCAGACTTAAGTGGTGAAGCTAGATAGCTGGAAACATCGTCAATTGATATTTAGCAATACCGAGGGTTAAAATCTCTAGTCTGAGGTAGAGCTATGTATTAGAGAAATGGGGGAAAAGTCGTACCAAACCATTTTCGTATTACAATAAATTTTGAGTAACACCATAGACTAGTTTTCCGATTTGTTTTAGCTTTCTTTGTTGAATTTGGAGTCACGATGGTAATGATCTCTATGTCATCCTGCTTTAAAATTTTTCTGTTCATTATTTTCTATAATGAAATAATAATGGTAACTCTTCTCGTGGGATTGACTGGTATATGGTGATTAAGGGATTTTTTTTTTTTTTCCATGCTGGGGCTCGAACTCAGGGCCTTGTGCTTGCTAGGCAAGCACTCTACCACTGAGCTAAATCCCCGGCCCTGATTAAGGGACTTTGGGGAAATGTAGGAATGTCTTAAAAAGCCGAGATGTGAAAGCTGAGACATTTTAGGCTTTCCGTTTTTCTTAGGTTTCCTTCTTGTTCAGTGATCGAGGGATTCCGGATGGACATCGGCACATGAATGGATATGGATCGCATACTTTCAAGCTGGTTAATGCAAATGGAGAGGCAGTTTATTGCAAATTCCATTATAAGGTACATGCTGCCTTAGGGGCAGAAGGTGCCAGGCTCCTACTTCCCACTTCCTGTTTCTCCTGAAGGGCCGAGCAGAGACTAAGGCTTTACCCACCTCCCTTTGCCCCTACCCCAAGGATGGGCAGTACTGATCTAGCTGACCAGCCCTATGAGTGTTTTGGTGGCCAGCACCCCAGTGAGTAAGTTCATGCTGCTGGATTAGAACTCTGTGTAGTCTCCTTCTGGCCTCTACATGTGGCCAGGGGTAAGAGCGCATGGCTGCTGTCATCAGTTTAAGCTTCCTTCAGTTTTAAATATGTAATGTGCAGATGGAATTTCCTTGACATTTAAAAGAACCAGGAGAAACTTGAACTTCTTTCTTTCACTCTTAGACTGACCAGGGCATCAAAAACCTCCCTGTGGAAGAGGCAGCGAGACTTGCCCAGGAAGATCCTGACTACGGTATCCGGGATCTTTTCAACGCCATCGCCACGGGCAACTGGCCCACCTGGACTTTTTACATCCAGGTCATGACATTTGAACAGGCAGAAACTTTTCCATTTAATCCATTTGATCTCACCAAGGTATGTCAGCCACAACTGCACTGCTTTCTTTTCTAAGTCTCTCCTTAGAACAGTTCACAGTGACAAGAGGTGGCGACGCTTCCAGGTCTCCTGCTTGTGAGTGCCACCAGCGTGTCACTTCTGTGCTTCTGGTCTGGAATTTCACTGGGTTCTTATGGTAGCTCCAGGTGTTGCAATTAGCTGGAATAGAATTTGAAAAATGAATGTACTTTTGCTCTGGGAAAATGTCAATATTTACCGTTTACTATGTGCAAGATTAAATTAGTACATCGACAAGTTCTTAATATGTTTTATCGAGTTAAATATTATTTTCACTGCTTGATTATATTTGGAAGTTGGTATTTTTCAGGGTACCTTTAATGCCTTTGACTTGCATGCCTGGTAATTGTGACCATGACAAATATTTTCAGGTTTGGTCTCACAAAGACTTCCCTCTAATCCCAGTCGGCAAACTGGTCTTGAACCGAAATCCAGTGAATTACTTTGCTGAGGTCGAGCAGATAGCCTTTGACCCGAGCAACATGCCGCCCGGCATCGAGCCCAGCCCCGACAAAATGCTTCAGGTACGCAGCGAGGATCGAGGTGTTCTGCACGGGCAGACACAGCCACCACAGGGTGCAGGTCACCGTGATTTTTGTGTGAGGGATTAACTAGAACATTTACTTAAACCTTTACTTGGGTGCTTAGTTCCTTGTGGGCCTTATTGGGCCTTATTTAGTCTCTTAGGCGTCATGGATGGTTTGTTCATTCTGAAACACATAGAGAGAATATAATTAATTGATTTTAACATCATGGTGAGCATAACTCTGTCCATTTTCTTTTCTCTTTTTTTTGCTTTTTTGGTCTTTTGAGACAGGGTCTCACTGTATAGTTCAGGATGGTCTTGAACTCACTTTGTAGCCCAGGCTGGCCTCGAACTTGCAGCAATTCTCCTACTGAGATTACAGGCATCTGCCGCCATGCCCACCTTCCTTTATCCATGTTCTATTCCATGGCTATGCCTGCATTTTTCCATCTGTGAAAAACAGGGACTTTTTTTTTTTGATACTGGTGATGCACCTAAGGCCTTCACACGGAACTCTGTCCCCAGCCCTTTTATTTTTTATTTTGAGACAGAGACTCACTAAATTGCCCAGACTGAATTTGAACTTTAAATCCTCCTGCTTCAGCCTCCCGGAGTGTTGGGATTATGGGCACGCACCATTACGTCTCGCTGTGTGGGAACAGTTTTTAGGAACTAAGTTTGTGCTGCTGGTGATGGCAGTTGGTGCATTAGTTTAATTAACTGTCTTGCTCAAGTCACTAGGCATTCAGCATGTTTTCAGTTATTTTCCAATATGCTTTTTCAAGAATATAAAGAGTGAAAGTTCTACTTTGGACCAGAAATCAGTAGGAAAATAACTGGCTTAATAATTATTTGCAAACCAATCTTCTGTGTGTTTGGACTGTGGACTTGAAACAGAGGCTAAAGATCATCCCCTAGATCAGACCACAGTGACTGAAGGTCCACACTTATGTAAGTCCTGGCTGCAGGGCAGATGTCAGTGCCCATGGGGCACAAGCTAGGATCCCATGATTTTTTTTTTAAATAACCTTTTTGTTATGGCATCAGAAACAGCCGAGGCTTTTATAGATAGCAAACTTTTCATTAGTTCTTGGTTCAAGTTAACTAATACAGATCGAGTTCCTAGATGCTATGACAGGTACCAAAGCACAAGCTACTCATAACATAAGGCCGAATGTCACAGTGAGCCTAAAGTCAAAATTTTATTTGATAGGAGATCTGTATCAGAGTTGCAGGAACAAACTGGCATTTGAGATGAGTTTTGAGGAATGAATGATTCTGATTTTTAACAGGTGAAAGGGGAGGAGCCCACGAGAGGAGCCATAGTCACTCTGTCCTAAATGAGAAGCAGATTAATTGAGTCTGTGTCAGGGGAGACCTTAAGCGCCTTGGTGGAAGTTTGTACAATTGTCCCTTTTACTGGGAAAATAAAATTTTCCTCAGTTTTGAGTAATATGGCCTAGTAGATATCTATTAGAATCCTTCTTCCTGGTGATAAATAGAGAAAGAGGGAGCTGCGGGTTGGAAGGAGGCATTCCAGCAGATTACAGAGGGTGAGCGCAAGTGTGTGCTTTGAGATGGGCGTGGAAGGAGCTAAGGCACGTGACCCTGGCTTCATACCTCCCCTGCTTGGTGGGTGGAAGGCAGCTGAACTCCATGACCAATGGGCCGGCGGGGTCCGCCAAAGCATGGGGTTGTAGACAGAGTAGCCTTGTACTGAGGAAGCAGGAGTAGAAGGTCACCCGAAGTCTTTTCATAAGAGTCCAAGTCACCGTGGGTCTCTGGGACCACGGTCGGATTGGGGGCAAACAGCAACACCGAGTCCCACGCCTAGCAGAACATTGAAGATTTGAATGGTGAACTAGGCTCAGGGAAAAGGACCATACACTAACAAAAACATAAACTCTATAGCAAAAGCAAGCCAGTGTATATATGAGGCATCTCTTGAAATCGTGGAGCCAGGAGAGGTGGTGCACACTTACAATTCCAGCATCCTGGGAGGCTGAGGCAGAAGGATCACAAGATCAGACCAGCCCGGGCAATTTAGGGAGACCCTATCTGAAAATAAAAAATAAAAAGGGCTGGGGACACAGCTCAGTGTGAAGACCCTGGGTTCCATCCCCAGTATATGTAAAAAAAATTGTGGGATGAATCCTGAAGAAGTATGAGAAGTAGAAATTATACATGTAATCTCTATTAGTATTAATTTTAGTTGTGACAGATATATGTATTTTAAATTTAGTAGGCTATCTTTATAGTTTTTTTAAATGAATTTTTAAAAAGTGTTTGGAAGAGCTTTCGTAGCTTTCATCAAGTAATTGTTCCAGCAATTTCTCAGTTCACCGAGCTGTGAATTCTGTTCCGTGGGGTATTTTAGGAGCCACACAGTGGGAAAGGACTGCCCCAGTCTTGCACCTGTAGAGTGACCAGTAAGGAATTTTTAAGGTATTTAAGTAGGGAAATCCTGTAATCTGAGTGGGGCCTTTGGAGGATTCATTTGCAGGAATATGTAGGCTGTATTGCTGGATTAGGGACTGGAAGTGGGTGGCCAGTTAGGAGGACTCTAATACTGTGCCTGTTGAGAGCTAATGAGGGCCACAGCTTGGGTGGTGGCAGTTGGCGTGTTAATGGACAGTCTTGTTTACCTGTCAACAAGGCCGTATTATCCATTTTCACAGTTTATCCAAAGTGGTGAGCCCAACCACTGTGAAACAGACCAGCTAGCGTAATGCCCGTCACAGCGAGACGGCCCCGAGAGCCTGAGAGTGCAGGTCCAGCCTTCCTCCTTGGCCCTCACACTGCGCAGGGTTCAGACGGAGTCAGAGGGGAGGAGGGTCCAGTTGCCCGAGTGGGAAGGGATCGTCTGCTTCCTTTCACAGGCCTGGCTGTGGGGTTTAGCCAGGTAAGGCCCAGATGCAGGTTGGTGTTTGGGGATGGCCTTGCTATGCCCATAGATGGTGTGGGGTACCGGACAGGCATGAGGTGACGCAAAACCAGAATGATACGACAGAGACAACAGCCGGAGGAGGTCGTGGCTCGATCACATCTTCTGTCCCGTCGACAGAGTTGGAACACAACTTCTTAAGCCAAAGCAGGCAACCAGCCTCTAACCTACAGCTGAGTCTTAGCTGTGGCTGCCTGATCTGCCATCTCGTATTATCTTAGATTATCTGAAATGATTATGGGAAGTAGCGTTGTTCGACCAGGAGCAGTTTATTGATGGAACAGTGGTATTGGTTTAGGCACGTGGACATGAGTAGTTTGGTACAAATAATTGCTCACGCTTGACCTCGTCAACCAGGTTTTCATTTTGCCTTGTAGAATTAGGGACATAAGACTACTCTTCAAGATTCAAGGGCAATGATAAAGCCAATGAAAGAAAAACTGCTCACGGAGTAGAGCTTTGAGTAATGAGAATACTCCAGGAATTGTATATTCACGTTAATGCAGAGTTAATCAGAAAGCTTTTAACTGGCAGGGATTTCACAATGCTTAGCATCCTTCCTGGATTAATAATGGCCATCAGTTAATCTTAGACTCATTACCTTTGGCATCGTAGGGCTGTCACTGAGCCAAAGTTTGGATTAAAGCCTTTTCGTACAGCACTTTGTTTGTATCTAGAAAGTCTCAGAGCTCAAAGCGTAACTGAGAGAATTCAGACGGCTACATGGAAGGTGCCTCTTGGAAGAATTTCCATACAACTGGACTTCTAGAATGTGCTTCTTTTTAAGAGCAGATGTTTGATTCCCCCTTTAGTGAAACAATGGGGAGATGTGGAATTAAGTCATGATTCTAGTTAGTGAGAGTCTAACATACTTATTTTACAGTTTAATACTTTTTAGGACTGGGAGATAATATCAGACAGGATACGATCTTGTCATTTAGGCGAGAAAGAGGCATTGTTATTAGAGTAGATGGGAGGTTTGTGGTTGGCCATAGGGCATGGGAGATTAAGGCTGGTTAGGTTCAGAGCAGAGACTTGGCTCTTCGGAGTGGGGTAGGCAGGGCTGTGTGGTGACGGTGCACCTTAAATTCTAAAGCGGCAGTTAGAGCCTATGTCCCATCTCGTAAGTAACCACCCAGCCGATGTCCGTTTTGTTTGTTACACTAGGGCCGCCTTTTTTCCTATCCTGACACTCACCGTCACCGCCTGGGCGCCAACTATCTTCAGATACCTGTGAATTGTCCTTACCGTGCTCGAGTGGCCAACTACCAGCGCGACGGCCCCATGTGCGTGAACGACAACCAAGGTAGGCCTGTGGGCACCGGGCTCCCCTGCAGGGTGGAGGGCGCACAGGGCAGATGGGGTGGGGAGCCAGCCAGGGGTTCTACGGTGGCCCGACAGCGACGGCACTACTGCATGGCGACACTGCGCCGTGGATGCTGCCAGCAGCCAGTGAGTGTTTTGCTCAAGTGAAAGGTTTTTTTTTCTTTTTCTTTCTTTTTGGGTGCTGGGGACGGATCTCAGGGCCTTGCGCTTGCTAGGCAAGTGCTCTACCACTGAGCTACATCCTCAACCCCTCAAGTGAAGGTTTTAACTCCCCTAGAGCTCTCCCTGCTTGGACCCGTTTTACATATTTTATTGAGCAGGCCCACCTCAGATTCTGCTTGCTGTCCGTCCAGAAGTTGAAGTCAGGGAGAAAGATCTCTTGCTGGCTGTGGTCAAGTGTATCCGACTCAGGAGTCCCAGAATGAACAGTTCCTGAAATCACTCCTGAATCACCAGAATTTAGATCTGTGGAAATGCCAAAGCCCAGAGTTCACATCTTCTGCTTCTTTTTGCCTTTCTGTTGAGCCACGGAAGAGTAGGTAGAATTTGGAAGGGTTGGGATGGGCGAGTGGAAGGGGAGAAGGGGAGGTGGAGGGAGTCCAGACACTCTGCTTTCCCTCTGTTTTTCCTAAGTGAATATAGTTGAATTCTTATAAATCAGCTGCTGAGACAAGACCCCACTGCATTTATGATTTTTTTCTTTTAATTCTTCCTTTTGGTGCCATATGCAAACACACTCTAGTTTTAAATTACTTTAAATAGCCAAGCAGAATGCTTGATTAATTTTTTTTTTATTACTCCACACGTTAATATAGATCTGATTTTATTACTTGGAATACATGTACTTTAGGAATAGGCTGCCTCAGGAATTTTATGGCAATTTATATTTATAGCCATAGATGACTCTATTAAAACAAAAGTTATTTTTGCTATGATAAAATAATACATGTGCCTGAATGGAAATTTGGAAATATAGGAGAGGATAGAAGAAAAACCTACTCACAGTCCCAGCATCTAAAAGGCCATGACTATTATATTTTACTGTATTTCTCACCATTTTTTTTTCTGTGAATGTTTTTTAGATAATTTAGATTATTTTGGTTATGTACTCTTGTGCTTTGTTTTGTTACTGTTACTAAGTCTTTCCATGTATTTAACAAATTTGTATGCTTTCTGACCAATTATATTTACTGGTTGCAATATTTCTGATGCTTAAAGTTTATAGAGACATAAACTGTGTTACTGAGTAGTTGATACTTCTTTGTATCTGTCTTCTGCACTTTCATTCTTTTCTTTTCTTTTTTCATTCACATGCTTTGTCCTTTTGTTATTGAAACTGTCCATAGCAGAGATGTTCATGTGTATCTTGAACTTCATTGATGAGCATTCTTGGTCACCATTACAGCGGTGTCCTTATGAGAAAGCTACCGAAGGCTGTATTTTAACACATTCTACCAAAATTTAGAAGTTAAGAATTTGGGCTGCACTCTGAAAGCTCCATAAAGAGCTTAATTGTTCCCACTTTGAGTAAAGGTCAGGGCTTACTTGGAAATAGAATTTAAAAATTACTCAAATAGACACATTTCAAAGAGCTTTGTGCAGAGAAGACCGGAGTGGCTGGTTGTTGGAATGTTGTGCTTTTCATGTAGACATGGCTGACCGAGGACAAATTTCTCGAGCTAATATTCGCTCTCCATGATGGTCTTGTGTCCTTCTTTCCTCTACACAGAAACTTGATGCCTTGATTGGTGTGAGACACCCACATCTCCTGATTCTCTCCTGTAGACAGTCTGTGCTGGCAGTGAGCAAGGTGAAATTCCAGCTGTAGGCTGGTTGCTCACACCACTTACTACATTTCTGGGCCACTCCTGTTTAGGCAGTTGGGGGCACAGATAAGTCAAGCTGCTGCTAGTATTAACCGGGGCAGAGCATGGCTCAGTAAATGAATATGTCAAAATGGAAAAATACAAAACAAAACAGTGCCTCAATTTATTTTATTATGGAAGTCCTAGAAAATGTTTTGATTATATTTGTTACTATTTCTTTCTATAAGTCCAGATAAATAATTGGTCACATACTACAAATACAAAAAATTTTAAAAATCCCTTTCTTTTGTTATAGAGGAGCGTGAAAGTGAATCTAGAATTGAATAAAGTCATTGCAGTCAGTCAGGGAGAGATATCCTGTAAACCTTAAAAACACAGGAAGAATAGTAAAATAGAATCGTGTGCTGGAAATACAGTATATGCTGGGCCAGGAGAGACAAAAAATCCAGAATTTGTATCCCACATCGGCCCTACCTCCTGGGTGAAGTTCTTGTAGCAGCCAGGGAATATCTCAGAGCTCTGTAGGTAAATTGAAGGGGTGGGACCAGAACTTCCATGTTGCTCCCAAGAATCTGTGACTCAGTGTTTGACTGGAGCCCAAGTCCCCATGAAACTCTCAAATTCGAAATGTGTCTTTGGGTCTGATCTCAGTGGTGGCCAAACCGAATCTTCTAAGATACATCCTGGTGCAGGCAAGACTTCATAGCTGAGAACTGTTGAAGTGTTGAAATGGGTGTTGAAATGGGTGTCGAAATGGAGATCTCTCTGTTCCAACTCAGACTGAGGCAGCCTGCATGAGCAGTTCAAGATGCATTGTTTTAGCTGGGCAGGGTAGTGCCACCCACCTGTGATCCCAGCTACTCCAGAGGCTGAGGCAGGAGGCCTGCAAGTTTGAGGCCAACCTGGGTGACATAGCAAGACCTTGTCTCAGAAAACCAAACTAAACCAAGCCCCCCCCCCCAAAAAAAGACTGGAGACGTAGCTCAACACTCCTTAAGTTTTTTTTTTTTTTTCAGTTTTAATTGGAAAAACCAATTGATTAGAATCAAGCCAGTGTTCTCAATATACACTGGGCCAAGGTTAAGGACAATAAAACAAACTCTGAAGAGCTAATAAACATAGCTAAAGACAAAACTGGGCAAAATAAAAGAAGACCCAAACAAATAACCAACCAGGCAAACATATACACAAACACCCTGAAGAACCCAGATTGTGCAATTAAGTGGCATCCCCATCACTAAAGTGCAGCCGTCTCTCCTCTTCTCCCCCCTAGTTTGCCAGTAATCGACATTCTGGTGATCTCTTCAGTATTATTTGGTCCAATCTGAAGTAAATATTGTTTTAAATAAAACTGGTCTAATAAAATCTCAGCACTGTAACAGAATCTGGGCAAATTTAGCGAATTTATTTCATGGACAGACGTTGTTGTGTACAGATGCCTCTTTGCTACCAAGGCGTTCTTTTCCTACTCATCTTTACTTTTAATAATACCCTAATTATAGTTGTGTCCTGGCCAGAGCACCTGTCCATTCAGTTGCATGTCTCAGGGACTGTATTTATCACACACACAGATACACGTAACTTACAATTGCCGCAAAAGGTCGAGGGAGCTACGAAGCACAAAACACCAGGGACAAGAAAAAACAAAGTGATTGCTGCTGCCTCCCATTTCAAATTCTTTAAGGAAAAAAAAAGTCTCAAAAGAAACGGATCAAAGTATTTTTCAGTTAATACCAAGATGTGTGTTTCATGAAGAGTGATACTGGTGTTCTTTGAAGTCTTCTGAGATGTCTTTGCTCCACCTTTATTGTTACTCAATGCTGATCAAATTAAGAGAAATGGTTCTCAAAAAGTTATGGCCTCCGGCCTCGCATTTGGTCCTATCTAACGCCACATGCATGGGTGGGGTGTAATTAGATGCTCCAGTTTTGTTAATTATTTTAGCAGTGCAGAGTTAGACAAAGCTTGCAGAGCATCCTATGTGAAGACATTGATGCTACGTACAATCCAGATGGTTCGGCAGGCAAGGGCCGAGCACACAAGGCAGGAGAAGGCCTGCGCTCTGCAGCAGGGTACCGGGCGCGCCGGTCCTACCGTCCGCTACCTCACTGTGTTACGTAACTCTTGCAAAGCAGTGGCCAGTTTTCTATGCCTGCAGTTTATAGATCAGCTTTTGCTTTCATGCTTTAAACTGGCACAAAGAACAAAGGGGAGCCTGACAGCAGTATAAAAATCCTGATTAGAAAGATTAAGCTAGAGACTCTAAAGGAAATTTCTTAACTTCTGAAATTAAATCTGTGTGGCTCCTGTGACACGAGGGTGACTCCCCCTTTAACATAATGATTGCCCCTGATGCCCCAATGTGCAATAGTCTGTTCGAATCAGTAATTCACAGCCTTTAAAAATAGTTACTGCTGAACACTCCTTCAATTTAATCCCCAGTGCTAGGAAAAAATGTATATCCTTCTCTAAGACTTCACACTGCTTGTAGCGAAATATGGGAATTGAAAAATCACACGCACACGGCGTGTTTATCTGTGTACGTGTGTATTTGCCGCTTGAATTTACTTCTTCCCACGTGGGCTGCATGTGGACTGGCTTCATTTTCTCTCCCTGAGTGTGTGGTTTCCTTTACAGGGGGCGCCCCCAACTACTACCCCAACAGCTTCAGCGCCCCGGTGGAGCAGCCCAGCGCCCTGGAGCACACCTCCCGCTGTTCCGCAGATGTGAGGCGCTACAACAGCTCCAATGAGGACAATGTCTCCCAGGTGATGGCTTCCTGGCCTGCTGTCTCGTCACTTGCTAATCCTCCTTGCCGGGGGTCTGCATATTCTCCCTCTTAAAGTGTCTCCAGTGTCTTAAACTGAATTCACAGAAGCCTTATTTCTCTCTCTTAATCAGTCAGGCCCTATATTGCATGGCGTTGAGGAGTTGTGTTCTGCTTTTATTTCTGTTCAAGATATGGAGATGTGTCTCATTTCCCCTAAGATTTATTGAAGGTGTACAATTGAGGCCATTGGGAAAAAGTCACATCATGGAACTCTAAGAGATGGGCAAACACAGCTCAAACACCAGCGTAGCTAAACATGTGGGCAGATCCCAGGGCCTAGGACAGACTGGGGAGTGGTAGCAGCCCTGGCGGCAAGCGTGTGGGGTCTGTGCTGCAGGCTCACCCACACGCAGGGGACTCAGTTGCTCTGCAGTGGCCACTTCTGCTCCCCCCTGGCTAATTCCTTATTCCTACCACTTGCTCTTGGTTTCCCTCCTGTGCCTCATGGCTTCTGCTCTGTGGCTTTGTCATGGCCATGGCCCGACTTGCCTTTCCAGCTTCTTCCTCTAGTATTACCTTTTACTTTTTGACCACCTCTCACTCATTCTCTCAATGCTGCTTTGTTGGTTTTAGAGAGAGAGAGAATCAGATTGACTTGGCTGATCTTTCCCCCTCCGGTTGGGTCGTTGACCTTTGCTCAACCTTTGCTCAGCCTGTAGTTACCCGCTGTGGTCAAGTGCTCATCCTGTTGTTTCCAGTCACGGTGGCTGCCCTGAGGGCCTGCTGGGTGGTGGCTGGGTGGTGCTCGCACCCGGGTGACCATTCAGTACACAACTGGTGCAACTTCCACTGCACACAAGAGAAGGCTGAAGGTAGAAGTACAGTTGTCTAGAGGCCTGTGTGGATGGTCTGTGTTAAACTTCAGATTTAAATTGCATCAGTCAGCTTTCCCATTGCTGGAGCAAATGACTCGATGCACACAGCATACAGGAGGAGAGGTTACAGTCCTTGGCTGGCCGGCTCCAAGGCGGAAACATCATGGCAGAAGCTGCTTAGTCCCTGGTGGCCGGGAAGCAGAGCAGAAATGGCTAAGAGGAGGCGCCAGGGACCCAGTACAGGCCCCAAAGTCGCACCTCCATGATCTACCAGGCACACCCAGAAGTGTGCTGTATTATTCCCCTGCTGGCTCCCAGTCCAATCGGGTTGACAATTAAGCTTAAATATCACAGAGCCTATTTCTAGTTTCTCACTTTGAGAATGTAGATACCAAGTAAAACATACTTGAGTACATGAGTTAATTCACTATGATATCATCTTTGTTTGGAGGCACTTTTTGTATTACTTTATTGTAGTTGTGAACACAGTTAGATGAGCTTAAGCTATCTCCTCCAAGCCTCTGACAGTAGCTGCATTGTTTTTAGAGATGCAGGTGACACCAAGTGTGATGCTTCTTGCCTCTCAGCGAATTTGCCTCTGTGAGCTCAGTGCTTGTGCTAAAGCAGCTCTTACAACTCCTGCAAAAAGTAATTAGATAATGAAGCTATTGCTTACATTTTAAAATTTACTGTATGATCCTCTTATTTCATTGAGATTTTTTTTTATCGCTATACAGGACTCACAGTTTGAAGCAGTATGGTAGTGCCGTCATAGGTTCATGGCTTAATTGTATCATGATATACATAACAGGTTCAGCTTTGTTCTCCCGAGAACGAATCGCTTGGATTCCCACATCTGAGGGTGGTGGACTTGCTCGCACCAGACCTGTCCTCTGATGGTGAATAATGGAAAGCCAGATCAAATAGGAAAAGCATTTGTTGAGGGCTTTGGGGATCCAGTGAAGCAGGATCAACAGATCTCCGATCCTAAGATCTCAGATGGAAAAAAGTTACAGGAAAAAACGAGAGCCAAGAGGGAATTCTGCCGTTTGTTGTCCTTTGCTCATAAGGTGTTTGCCAGCTAGTAAGCACTTAGATTGTTGCCCTTCACCCAGCCCTACTACGCTTACCCTGGAAAGGTTATTAAAGAAAAAAAGAAGTCTTCTCACTTTGTATTGACCAGTAAAACTGTCACTTTTCTCTAAAGAAATTGGTCCTGCCGTTAAGGGTCAGTGGTAAAGTGTGGACCTGTGACGTGGCTAAGACTCCTCAGTTGCTTAGTCCAGTAGAGCAGCTGTACACTGGTGGAGTGCACACCTTCCTGCAGAGTCACCGAGCTAAAGAGGGATGTTCAGAGTCCCTGACAGTGTGACAGTGTGCTGCCAGGACAAGCCGGCTGCAGCGTGCCACTGAAGGTGCAGGCACGAATTCCTTTTAGTCCAGAGTGGTACATTAAGGTGACATAGAAGGCGTTTGTTTTTCTGCTAACGCATAGATGTGCCACATTGTTTTTTTTGTTTTTTTTTTAAACAAAAATAATGTAGCTAAGCTAAAACCTGCAGTATCTTCAAGTCCTGGAAATGAAGATGGAGTTCAGTGTAAGTGCATAGAGACAGTATATAAATCACATGGGAGTCATCAGACCTGATTTGCCCCCGTGAGTATTTCGTGCCTCCCAGGGGCTAGGACTCGGAGCCTCAGGCTTCATATGTTGCAGAGGGCTAGCACTGGTTTCTGGGCATAGTGGTGAGGACCGGGAAGGATTGCAGCGTTGGAGAAACTGCCCACCAAGCGGGGGATGCAGCTCGGAGGCGTGCGGGCTCTAGAGGAAGCAATAGCCCTGAGAAACTGGGAGCCCCTCCTGGCTGCAGTGAATGGTCTGCTCTCTTGGCCCGCTGAGAGCCGTGTGGAAGCCCTGAGCTGAGAGTCACGCGTATCAGCGAACCCTTTGAGGCCTTTTAGGGACGATGTGAAAATCACATGAGGACATCTCAGATAGGGTGTTTGGTTCTTCTCCAGAAATGACTCCTGTTGAACGTGAGTCGCAATACACACCAGGAGAATCACAATACATTCAAGGAGACCAACGCAACAAGGCGTTGCATGTGCAGTAGATAGGAGAGTCACCCATGTGATAATCCAAAAGTGGCTTTAAAGTACGCATGTAAACAGGCTTAAGGAGGCACAAAAATGAATGTCACCTGCAAGACAGTAATAGGACATGAAGGGGAAACGGTAGATTTGAAAAAGAACCAAGTAGAAATTTCCAGAAACAAAAAGTACAGTATCTGAGAGAAAAATTAAACAGATATGGAGACTTGATGGATGTTTATCTAAAGGGTAAATACACCTTAAGAGAGGATTTTTGCATTGGAAATAGATGTGTGGAAATCCTCAGGGTAGAGTGCTTTGATTGGATTATAGTAATATTGAAAGTTTTATTTTTTTTTTAAAGTTTGGTGTCGGCTTTAAACTTAAGTGTAAAAAACTAATAATATCCTGATATTGATAATTTGGAAAAGTGATGCATATCTCAATATTTTATGAGTTTGTTATTTTGGATAACTGGGTATTATTGAATTTCATAAACATCAATAGAATATACATAAAAAGTCTGGCACAATAAATATTGGTCAAGTGAATGAATGAATGAAATGTTAGAAAAGCTACAACCTAGAAATGATTGATTACAAGACTGAGCAGAGACTATTAGTACTCACATACCTGATACTAAGCTCCTATGTATAATTTTAATCTCTTGATACTTGTTCTAGAGATAAATCCAATAATTCAAGCAAGATATCATTATTAACATCTGACTTGCCTGAGAAATTTTGATTTCTGAGTAACTACAGATACACAAGTATATAAATGAATTAGTTTTTATTTACTCCCGGGTGCTGTGTTAAGTTAAACGCAGGCTGTGTTAAGTTTGCTTTCAAAGACGGCTGGCGCATTCTGGCCTTGGCGGTATTAAGGTTTTTAATCGTAGGTGCTGTATTTGCAAAAGGTGAATTGACGGGCAGCTTTGTGCTATTATCAGCGAATGAATTCCTCCTGTTTTGCTTACAACAAAACAAAAAGTGAAGAACTGAACACAAATGCATTTCAGTTTTAATTTTAAATTATCCTTGAAAATGTTCATTGGCCCTTGAAAAGAGGCCTGCTGAGCATTTTGCTCCCGGCGAACTGGTTGTTCGAGTCTCTGTGTGCTGTTCACGGAGCAGGTGCGGATCTTCTATAAAGAAGTGCTGAATGAAGAGGAGCAGAGACGCCTGTGTGAGAACATCGCCGGCCACCTGAAGGACGCGCAGCTGTTCATCCAGAAGAAAGCGGTGAGTCCATCTTCGCTAGGGGAAGGGTGACACCTGCTGGCGCAAGGAGACATTGCAGCTCTGTGGAAGAATCCTGAGAAGGAAGTGTCTTTCTGTCACTTGAGCAAAGAAAGACTTTAGAAAAAAGTAATGCTCCTCAGTCGACCTTTCATTATTTTCTCTTCGCATTTTATCTGCTAGGACACGTTCAGGGTGTATTCTCTCCTCCTAACTGCAGTGGAGTTCTTTACAAATTGCTCCTGCCACAATTTTGCTTAAGCTTTACATGCTAAGAAACACGGCATACATGTTTTGTGGTTTGACAGCTGCCCACCAGGCTTAATGTGACGACATCTCAAACCTCCTTCAGATGCAAACTAGAAGCTGCCCCGGCCTGGACTCAGGCCGGACTTTGGAGCTGAGGGGCTCACGGAGATGTAAATCTAGGAAGGCCTCCGTTCCTTTGGGCCTGTGTGCAGGATCCAGCAGAGACTGTGCTGGTTGCTCTGTGAGCCGGGCAGGGCGGGTTTTGTCTCCTTGTACTTATGAGGGCAGGTGAGACCTTTTGTGAGCATCAGGACCCGGCCTGCGTCCTGAGCAGTCTGCTCTGATGTGGGATGAAGCAGTAAGGCTTCCTGTGCGTTCGTCATGCTCTCTTCCCCTCTATCTGCTGGGCTCAGCCAGTGTCTGTGTAAACATCACTCTAAATATAGGCAGCTCCTGGTCCAGTTCTTGATACGAATCACCGTCGCTCGTCAGTTACTTACTGTGAGGCCAACTCTTCAGGTGTAGTAAATGCAGTTCATTTCATGTTTTTTTCTCATGCTGTTCCACGAGGTCAGTTGTGTGTTTTTCCCCCAGCAAGAAGCGGTTTTCTGACAGTAACCTGGTGTCTTACGGGTCAGTTCAATTCTGACAGCAAACCCCTGAGGGTCAGCTTTACAAGATGCTCCCACTTTAGATGTCCGATGAGGCACCCTGTTTACTCACGCTTCTGCAGATTCTCACTACAAACATGGGGGTCCCCACTGGCCTCCCTCAGGTTTGATCAGTTGCAAAGATGACTCACAGAATGCAGGAAAGCCCTTTACTTAGGGTTACCCATTTGTTACAAACGCCATGACTCAGAACCAGCCGGCTGGATGGAGCGTAAGTGCATACGGGTAGGCGCATGGGAAGGCTTGGCGCTCTCACCCCCCCACCCGGGTTCACCCCGCTCCCAGGACCTCAACGTGTTTGATCCCCATCATTTAGAGGTTTTTAATGGAGGTTTCATTACTTAGTCTGGGGTGGTCAAATCATTGGCCACGCGTGGTTGGACACAGATTGCAACCTTCTCCCCTCCGTGGACGCTCAGTGAGGAGCAAAGTTCTTCTAATGGCGTGCTTGGCCCTTCCGTTACTGCTTCCATCCTGAGTCTCTATAGGCCACCCCACGAGTCTTCGGAGGAGCACGTAGAAGACAATAGGTGGCGAGGGTTTCAGGAGCTCTGTGTGGGAACACGGGACAGAGACTAAGTATGTTTTATGACACCAGTTAGGTATGATTATCTTGCTCATTTAGGGAAGGGGACACTGAGGTACAGAAAACCAAGTGACCCCAGGCTGCTTGCCCCACAAGACCTGCTTCTGCCATGACCTCCTTCCTCCCCTGCTGATTATACACTGCGAGGCAGAGAAACTGGGGAATGGCTAGCGGGGGGCTAAGTGATGCTTATGTTTACTTTCATTTGCTTCTAGGTCAAGAACTTCATGGATGTCCACCCTGACTATGGGACCCGCGTCCAGACCCTTCTGGACAAATACAATGCCGAGAAGCCTAAGGTGAGCCCGGAGCAGCTGGGCTGTGCTAGGTAGAGGATGGGTGTGCTGGATGAGATGACAGACAGTTTGGTTCCTACTTAGCATTATTCTCTTCTGGGACCATTACTTGTAATTAACAAATTTCCGAAGCAGCTATTCGGAAACTCGCCTGAGATATTAAAGAGCTTACTTGCAAAACACACTCTTCCTTTTTAAAAAAAAGTTTTACTTTTATTAGTATATGCTTGCAGTACATAGTGATCATATTTATTGTGATCAGGATAAAACAGTTTAAAGTGGGTGAACTGTGACTCGTTATTTCCATTTGGGTACAGATTAGAGTGAAGACAAATACCACACTTCCTCTGCCCGGAAGGGCATTAAACTGCTGGTCTTGTTCTTTTAAAACAGAACACGATCCACACCTTTGTGGAGGCCGGATCTCATTTGTCTGCAAAGGAGAAAGCCAACCTGTGAGGTCGCTTCGCCTGGGACCTCCACACTTGCTGTTTGGCGTGTCATGCTCACACTTGTCACCCCCTCATCACTGGATGGCAGGGTCTCCTGTGCCACATGCCCAAGTGCAAGCTAATATCTTTGAAATGATAATCCAGGTAGCTATAGCAAATTATGTAACAATGGCTTTCAATGCTGTTTCCCTACAGGAAGATGAAGGTGAGGGTTTGCCAATCACTAAACAGAAACCTGTATTTGCATTTGACAGTTGGTTGATTATTCATTTAAAATGGCTAGAAGTTTCTAGTCAGAAACATGATTTTTTTTTTTTCCTGGTAAGAAAAAAATCTTGCTGAAATTAGTATATTCACATATCACCTCATGGCCTATTATATAAAAATATGGCTGTAATTATACAATAAGAAAAGACAAAGATACTCCACTCGGAAAATTTTATTTTTCTAAAGAAAATAGGAAAAGGACACCTAAGGCATCAGTGTCTTCAGGAAATAACGTTAGCACTTAATGTTTATTCCTGTTTATAATTGGTCAGATTCATTTTTTTCACCTGAAATTACATTTGTGCTAATATCGCATTGATTTTATAGCAGGTTGAATTGTAATTGCTTACATTTTTACAATAAAAGAATCCGTATGTGAGACTAGAAAAAATGGTATTTGGTTTCTTTTGACTTTATATATAACTTGAAAAATACCACTCTGTAATTTGAATATCATCTTTCTTCAGACACTTACCCTTGAAAATGCAAGTACCAAGATGGCGAGGATACCACAGTATTTGTTTAAATCAGTAGTCTTTGAAAAACCTTCTGGGTCACTGGGAAAATAGCAAATGTCCCAACTTTGAAAATTACTTAGCTGCCCATAAGCTCATTTATGAATTTTTGAAATCATGATTCGGAACTGCTAGTTATTACTTTTCATTTTTGTTTTTAAACTCATATTTGCTTGTCATACTTAAAAATCACACGTAAGACTTTAAAGGTGAATTCTCAATGTGAAGAGAAAGCCCGTTTTTCTTGAAAATTTTTATTCTTTTCATCTTCGAAGCCAGTCTGTGCTGATTCTCTGGGATTTTCTGAGATGCAGGCTGTAGAAAACCATTGGCAGATGGATGCACATGCTTGTTCTTTCAGCTCCCATTTCTTCACTCTCCTTTCAGATTTTTCTGCCTCAGTTTCTCAAGTAGCTTTGAAACTGTTCTGCTTATAGATACAGACAGTAGATCTGATGGTACCCAAGGGTGAATATTGTCAATACAGTGACTTTACTAGAGTTGCAGTAGTAGATCTATAAGATAAAATCATAAGAACTAATGCAATGTGAAAATAGGGAAGGAGGTTATTTGAATATTGGTTATACATATAAAGATGGAATTTTTGGGATCAATTTCTACTTTATTCTGTTTTGAAGTTTATAAATAAGTTGGTGGTTAAAGCCACATGTATCTACCATGCTCCCTGCAGGAAATATCTGACATTTGAAAGCATCCTCAGTGCTGCTCTGGAGACCCCTTTTGTGATTTTCAAAGATAAGCACTCATGAGTTTAGCTTCCCTCAGTTAGGTTTTACTTCCTACCTAATTATGTTCTTCTTAAGTAAGCCATGTCCTAAGAGTTTTGGAGCCAAATTTACAAGGAGGATGAAATGAGAGACAGTGTATCTTGGTGACTTAGACATAGGTAGGCCTAGATTCAGGACCAAGGCCTGTCATTTCCTTCCTGCAGGGACTTGAGCAAATCATAGCACTCCTCGGAGTATTTGTTCCTTCATCGCTAAACGGGGCCACTGCTTCTTCTCCTCTCCCTATAGTCATGTGATGATCATTCACCATATTTAACTTTGACTACGCCTTTGTGGCTCAGTCACGGTCTCCTAGTGCCATATCTTGGTCAGCTTTTGCTTGGTAACAAATACTTCAGAACTCAGTGGTTTAACCCGGCAGTCATGTGTCACTCCTGTGCCTAAACCGACTGGGGGTTGACTGTCTGCTCTAGGCTGGGGCAGCTCTGTGTCGCGTGTCTCTTACTGTCCTGGGGCCCGTGGTGATGGTAGAGGTGTAAGGCCGCAACCCCAGTCGTCCAAGTATTTGTTATGCTTTGGTTTATATCATGTGCACTAATAATTCATTGGCCAAAGCAAGTCTTATGGGGAAGTCCAAAGGTAAAGGGTGAGGAGGTATGTTCTACCCACGGAGGCGGTGCGTGCATGTGTATCTGTGATTGAAACATGGTGAATGTTTCAATTAAAAATATTATTACAGTAAAAGAGCCATTACCCTGAATCCTCCTCAAAATGCTCCCCCTTGCTTTGAACACACTTACTGTGTTGCCATTTTCTGAAGCAGTTCTAACGTCCTCTCCCACGAGCGTCTTTAATCGCTCTGTTGTGCCTGCTTTGATGTCTTGAGATGCCTCAAAATCTTTAGCTTTTGTGGTCATTTTGACTGGGGGGAAGAGCGAGAAGTCACGCAGTGCCCAATCCAGTAAATAAGGAGGACACACCATGATCAAGGCTGCCTTTCCATTAGCTGGCCGTGGCAGCAGCGTTCGTTGTATTTTTGATCGCACCTCGTAAAGACACTCAGGAAAGAGCACTTCCGGAACTGCTTCAGACAGTAAGCACTATGGGGTAAGTACGTTCCAAGTGGGGGAGTAGAAAGGGAAATTAATGGCAATGTCTTTTGCTATAATAAATTAATAAAAAATTTAAACATTCACAATGTATTTTGGGTCAGCTTTTGCATCTGAATGATAATCTTCCACAGTCTCTCCCTCCTGTTGGTTCTTTAATACTACTGAGAGTTTCAATCCAGTAACCCAGCTACTTTTTCACTGTTCACCACTCTCCTCAGGCCTTGTTTCCCATTTTACTCTGTTATTTTTATATAATTCAGACCAGTCCTCCACATATGCAGTGATCTTACCCTTTCTGCCCTCTCGTATATTATCGGTTCTTCCTTCTCTTCTGCATCCTTCTTAACCTGCAAACCTGCAGTTACGATTTATATCTAGATGTCCCCCAAGAGCCTCCTGCACGCATGGACGGGGCTTTGGAAGGTGACTGGATCACAATGGTGCCGCAGTGGATTTGCTGTTCCGAGGTGGCGGCTAGTTAGAGGTGGGTCTCTGGGTGTGACCTGGGCGGGCGTATCTCCTTCCCTTGCTCTTTTCTCTCTCTGCTTCCTGGCCCCCATGATATGAGCAGTTTTCCTCTGCCCAGACCCTTCCACCATGCCCTTCCTTTCTTTTTTTTTTTTTTTTTTTTTTTGGTGGTGGTGCCGGGGATTGAACTCAGGGCCTTGTGCTTGCAAGACAAGCACTCTAATCACTGAGCTAAATCCCCAGCCCC